>JASKDV010088783.1:3875-33719 GCA_032466395.1 Aegires albopunctatus | reverse complement strand
ATGATCCACCATTCTATTATGACGGTTTGGCCAATTCGGTCCATATCTTTCGTCTGCTAGATTTCAACTTCCGCTTTTCAGTGTGAAAGAGTTAATCGCACTGTCGTTTGTGGGTGAAGGTAACGTTGTCCTGTCAAGCCAATAAACCAACATGGCGGCCCCCATATTTCGTATGTTGCCACGAGCTGTGCTCATTTAATTTAACTTAATTACTTTGTTTATTCTCTTAAATAAAAAACAGATGATCGGAATTATTTGAAGAACAAAATAACTTCATCAAAATGATATTATGCTACATTATAGGGCTGCAAAAGGCTTCAGTTTGATAAATTCTGTAGACCTACAGTACAGTCCTCCAAATGTTACCAAAGTAGGACAATGACAGAATCTGGGGGTTCAATATCAGATTTCTGTTTTATCCTAGACTAGAATCTAAACTTTAATCCCCTTTTCCCTTTATGAGGCTTAAAGCCTCATGACTGCACACTCTAGCTTGTTGATAATTGAAGCAGTTCACCCCAAGGCCTTCCTCTTCTCATTGTTACTTAGCGTTGGTCAATGTTCCACTCATCCCCATCATGACCGAATTATATGGCTTGTCGATGAGCAGTGGTAACCCCATTAGCTCCTCCTCTACACTCCCATCCTCTGCAGACCGGGTTGATTGAATGACGAAGGTTGAGTCCGATGATTCTGTGCTTGACAAACATTGTCTAGACAAGGTAGACGGCCGGCCTCTTCAAAGAGGATTCTCCTAGAGCGTGTCAGTCAAACCATAAGAATGTAAGATCGGCGTGCCCACAAGTGACACCAGGCGTTGTCTATCCATGCCATAGGCTGTAAAATTCAAGATGGGCGGTCAGTCATTTTGCCATCAATCAGGACATTTGAATTGTCTAAATGTGACCGCTATGAGCAGGTTTTGGTAGCTATTTTGTCATGACTCAAATGACTGGCTGTGGTCACGTTTGACAGGTGACTGTAATGAAGAGGTTAAAAATATAGTAAAAATGCAAGGGTGTCACCGACCTTAGGCCGTTAGTACAGATTGCCGTTAAATGGAGAGGTGACCGTTAAGGCAGGTGGAACTGCAATTTTATTGGTTTCCCTTGCAGAGATGCAGCCATTATATATAATCAAGTTCAAACTCATTTTACGCAATTGTCCTGACATTTCTAGTATATTTTTACAAAAAAGTGTGATTTAGACTGGAACAGGCTGCAAATTTAAAAGCATTCAACCAATCATTGGGAGATGAGATGCCAGATGATTCCATGCTGCTCATGTTTCTTCAAATTAATTCTTACTAATAATGTTGCAACTATTTTTGTGGCTGCTAGGAGTCAATGTTTTTAAGTCCAAAATGGAGGGGAGTGGGAACATTTAGGTAAAGGCATACAATTTGACAAACATTTCCAAAGATCTCATTGGATGAAGTCTCATGAATATTCAGACCGAAAATAAAGTGGCTTTTTTTCCCTTATCTTGGCTTAGAAGTCATGTAATACGCTAATAATACTAGCATTGATCATCTTTTTTGTCTTACAAAGGTTGAGTTATTCTTTAGGCTCATTTCTTTTTTCAATTTTTTTAGGGTTAATGACAGATTTTAGATTGGGGTAGGGTTAGGGATAGGTTTTCAGGAAAATAGACTTTATGAATACTCATGAGACCTAACAACCAATCAAGGTGTTGGAAATGCTTGCTTGCATTTAAAGCTACCACCTTTCTGCTCCCTTCCCACGATTTCACAATTTTGCCTACTCCTGCCGATCCTTAAAGCATTTATAAACAATTATAGGACATGAACTGGAATTTGTGTCTGGCATCTTTGATCTCCCATGTATGATAGTGATTGAATGATTTGAAACTCACATCTTGTTCCAAGTCTAAATCTCACCTTTATTTGACTTTCCACACCTTCAGTGGAGTGGGGATGGTAATCTCATAATTGCAATGCAACAAATTTACCAATAGAAAATGTTCTGCTGTGTTCAGTTAAGACTCAACCAGATGCTAAAAATCTTTGACAAATGTGTTGATAACCACTGGCTAAATCAAGTTTATGAATCAGTTTAACATACGGCCACAGGAATCTGATTGGTATTAGGTAAATATCCACAAAAGGTTAAAGCTAAAAAGAGATAAATAAATCCTTCCAATATGGTCAAAAGTACATTTTTAAAAGGTGCAAACAAGAGGCTTGGGAGTGGGAAGGGGGCAAGAGTATTTGGCAATTACCTGTTTAAATGATATTCTGAGTTTTTCAGTATTCCAACATGATGGGCATGCAATGAGAAAAAGGACCATATATTGAGTAAGGATTACCAAATGTTGATAAACACAATGAATGTAATGATTTACATATATGTAACTTTGTTCTTTCATATCTTTTTTTACTTAGTGCGTGGCGTACAAGGCTTATGGACTGTGGATGGTACATCTTATAAAGATACTCCAACCGCTGAAATGTGAGGAACAACTTTTGAGATTTAACTTAATTTCAGTATTTGATCTGATTAAAATTCAACTTAAAATATATATTCTTTTCAATCGAGATGAGATAAAAAAATGTGTCTTAAATTTTGTAAGAATTGTCATATTGGATTACTTAATGGCTATAGCACCTTGAATTGTTTGCATATTTATATGTTTTTGTCAAAGCATATTATAAGTTTTTTTCTTTATTTTCAGTGATAAGAGTGATTCTTGTAAAGTCCTAAAATTTTCTGATGATGGCACCCTCATGGCTTGGTGTAATGCCGACAGGTAAGTTTGTGTTTAAAAAAGGATAATAGTTTGTAATCACAGCAGGTTGCTTTTCTTGTGCTTTGATCCTTACTTGTGAATTTGTTGATATAAATTGGCGATGGTAAGTCATATGTTTCTTTCTGATTTTATTACAGTGCAGTCTGCTTAAGATAACTCCCTGGGACCAGAAAACAAATTTATCTTAAGCAAAGTTTATCTTTTATCCAATTTCAAGGAAAACAACCTTCTATTCAAAAAGAGAAATGGGTAAAAGTCTAGTTTGCTTGAACCACACAAAGAGAGCCTCGTCTACTTTTATTCTTTTACTGTTAGTCTGATACCCTAGTGAAGAGCTTGTTTCTTAAATCGACCACCGAGTCTTGATAGGCACAGACATAGTGCTTTTCGAAACCTTGTATTTCACGGCAAGTTCAGTCTGCATTATACACTTTCCATCCATATCCTTGTGAAGCTGCATTTTGGTTTCCAGGCTCAAAGTTGTCTTCTTGTGACTCATTTTTTCTCTGTGCCATAGGTCTAGAATATAGATTTAGATGTACTGAAACTGAATTGAGATTCAAACCGTCAATTGTCGCAGGGTAGAGTGAAGAATGAAAAGTTTTTAAAAATGTAAGCAAAACACAGTACACATGTAGGGCGAGCATTCAGTGTTTGTTTGGCCGACACAATTATCCAAGGCCAAAGAGGATCACAGATTCTTCGCGCGCAACCTGGGCCCCTCTCTCCCTGTCCAATCATATTGTGGGCAGCAATGGAGACCCAGTGTGATACGTGCATGCATCTGATGGGGGTTGGGGGTGGGGAAAGAAGGCCACTGTGGCAGAGAAAAATTTATTTTAAGCGGACCAAGACTGATTTGTATTTATATAAACTGGCCTTGATTGGTTGGCCTATATAAGGAAAATGAGTTTATCTTGAGTGGACTGCACTGTATATTAAACGTCTGATATTCAAGACTTCATAACTCTTCTTCCCTTGCATTAACCATAAAGACCTTTTTGGGTTATTTTTCTGTAATTAGACCTGACAGGACTGAGACAAGTGGCATGACTTCATCAAAATTAATATTGTACAAACTATCGGGTATAATTTGTTTTACTACTGTTTAGCAAGAATTAGAAAAAGCTTTTATTATCTCATTGCCATGGATAAATAAAAGTCAATAGTGACTAGCAGAAATGATATTGATTTTTATTCCTGTCGATTATTTGAATTTAACATGGTTTTGATCAAAGCTAACTTTCAAGAGTAAATCCAAGGATAAACGTGAATTGATAACTTTTTGATACAGTAAGCTGAGGTCTACCATCTTTTGTCCACTGGAGTGATTCTGTGTGTAGTGATTGTGAGGGAAAGATGAGGGGAAGGGGGATAATAGTAATGTTAGATCACATCATATCAAAAGTGCCATTTGGTCTGACCATAGCTATTTCATCTAATTCTAGTAAACAATGGAGATGACAAGTGACATTGTTTTTGCTGTACACCAAGAATAAACCCTCCATCGTGATTTTTGCATATAATTCAATGCAAAAAAATAAAAAGCAGAAAAAAACAAAGTTTGCGTTTCAACATGTTGTGTACTTGTAATCACCGTTAATTATCTCTTTACCTTTTGTCTTTATTACCTCAGTGCTTACATTTTGGATGTGAACACCATGAAGGTCAAGCATGATTTAAGATTACCTTCACTGTCTGACATGATGTTTTCTCCAAAAGGAAATGTCCTAGCGACGTGGAACAATTTTGGTTGGTCTAGTGATAACTTACTTGTGTATAACTTCATATATCAGATAATTGTAAGAAGTATATGCTTAGTGAATAGTCTTACATTTTCGCCTCATTTGCTGGTTCATAGTCTAAACAGGGCATCTCTGGGTTTTTTTGTTGTTGCAATCATGAAAATGCCAAGACTAAATTATAAATATTATTAATGATTGATTATCATTACATACATACAATTATAACCTCATAAACCAGTGTCCAATATTTTAAGTCTTGCATTAGTAAAAGTTATCAAAAATATCTAGAAGAGAGGTAAGTTTCCATCTCTTTCTCTTTTTTACTCCCAAGCTTACTGAATGTGTTGTTTTGACCAATGTTGAGTGTGGTTTGAAAAGAAAGAAAAACAATATGGATACTAATTCACACCAAAGAAAGCTGTTTGGACCATTATTATGGCTCTTAAAGTTAAAGGAATTTAAGATTGTATTTTTCAGATGCCATTGTAAAGCACTTAGATGTCATTGCATTAGATGCTTCATAGGTTGGATTTATATCTTGACTTTTTTCTTTTACTTTTTATTGTTTCTCATTGTTTTAAGCTCGTAGAAGCCTTTGCATTATAAAGAGTTGAATTATGACTGACCTTTTTTAATTCTACCATTATAATATATTACAGTAACTGCTGGGGAGAGGAAAGGAATACCGAATATGAGATTTGTGGATGTAGATAGTGGAAGTGTGAAAACTTCTATGATACAGAAAAAGCAAGGGAGCTGGTGAGAGAGGCTGTCAATTTCATTGATCTTTTAATCTAAGTCGTGTTGACTTTATTGTTTTTGCAAAGAAAAATCCTTATTTGACTAAATTAAAGACTGTTTGCTTGACTGTTCGTTTCTTCAGCACTGCAGTGATCGAGTGGATGAGAGCACCGGGCTGCAAACGTTTGAGCAGCTCGGGTTCGAATCCTGCTTTGACCAATGTGTTTTTTCCTTGAGCAAGAAAATTTACTCCGATTGCTCCACTCGGCTCAGATGTATAAATGAGTACCGATTTTATAATCGGGGGGAGCAGGGCGCTGTACTACGGCGACTAACAATGACTCGTTGTGAAATTTATTGTATTTATTTTGTGTCATTATTATTGTATTATTTAATTATAGTATACGTACAATTGATTTCATAACATGTGTGCCATTGTAAAACAAATTTCCTCATGTGGATGAAAATAAAGGAATTTTATGTTAGTTGCTATGAATTTGAAGAAAAAAAACAACTCGTGATGAAATTAAGAAATAATTAATAGGCCATCTTTTCTCTTAATTGTTTTACTGCTGGATTCAAAAGAAGTCATGTTGAATTCTCAATTCCCATGGACTTTTGGAGTCAAGAGTTTGTTTTTGGTTGAAGTTTGTTTGGTTTGGGTTAGGTTTTGTGTTATTGTTTTGCATTGGGTTTGGGTTTTTTTTTCAATAATTTTCATCATGATGTTTATAGCTGGCCACTTGAATTCTTTTCATATTGGTTCATGAATAAGAAGTTCTTGAAAATCAAACAAACAGTAGGTTAAATTTATTTGCTTTAAGTATCGATTGTGCTATAAGACGATTAGACAATGCAATTTCTAAAATGAAGCAGCATAGCATCTGATGGAAAGGTCTTTAAATATATTGCTGATGTGTTATTCATTACTTCTCACTCACCTTTTCACTTTTAGATAAAGCGTTCATTTTTTATTGGACGTCATGAACTAGAAATTAGCTTCTTGATGAAAAATAATCAAAATAATCTATAAATTGTAAAGAGTAATCAACGCTTACCGCATGTATCTAAATGAAAGTATGTAATGATTGTTTTTTTATTCAAAGGGCACCACAGTGGACTTCAGATGACCAAGTGTGTATGAGGAATGTCAACAATGAGCTGCATTTCTACGAAGGCAACAATTTTGGTGAGTTGTCATCAATAGGTTTTGATTTTAAACTATTGTTATCTGTAATCTGGAGGGCTATATTTCTTGAATTTTTATTTGAATTCGTGTTCAAGTAGCAATATATTCTTCATATTTTGTATCTTAATAATGTAAGGCTAGATTCCTCAGACCTTCTAGCTTTGTTAGCATAAAGCTTTTTCTTTTATTTCTTTTCACTGTACTTTAGACCGCCAAATTTTACTTGCATATTTTCATTTACCTTCTACAATATCCAGATGACATGATTTTGTTTTTGAAATTGTCGAATTATTCAATATTTGTTTTTTGGAGGGGACAATACATTTATGCACTTTTTGGTCAAACATATCGCACCAAGCATGTGACCAAAAGCGCCCAGCATTGATGAGAACATAATAAAAGGATGCCTTCAAACACCTCTTTCCCTCTATGGAGTTTTTTATCAATACTCTTGGATATATAGGGAAGAATGTTATTATGTAATCTTTTGCACTAGGTCATATAATATGCTCACAGCTGTTATCTTCCATGAAATCATAACTGTGTCATAGTTAGTTCGATCATAAACCTACCAATAATTTTGTTTATAGTCAAGTTTTTGTTGATATCATATTATGTTTGCATAAAGAAAAGCCTTTACATCCAACCTAAAATGAAAATTTAGATAACGATTGAAACTAAATCCCTCATTAGTTCTGAGCTTTTTGCATTGTGTTTGAACTTTATATCTTCATTGGTTAAAAAAATTATGGGAATTTTAGTGTGCTTAGGTAGCAAATTTCCAATTTGAGAAAATTGAGTTAACATTTGGAAAACAACAATACTAGGAGATAGATTTCCCCCCCCCCAACAATACAAAATTAAACCTTTTTAAAGGTTGTTATTGTAATAAATCTGCTAACAAGATTAAAATTGATAATTGGACAATCCGATTTTGTTTAAAAAACCCAAATTTCCCTTGAAATGTCATATTTTGACTTTGAAAGGGTTTAGCACGAAATTAGTTTTTGCGAGTGTGACTGGTTTTCCTGTGCTCCCACACATATATCTTTTTATTTAGTTCTCGATCTCTTTCTTTATATTATTTGGCAAAAAGCCATAATACACAGCTCCCTCCAGTCATCTAAGGCGTCTAAACCACTGAATGCTTTAAGTTGAAACTTTCCATGATCATTCGTGACCACAAGTTATTATTAGAGGTTAAATGGATTTTGTGCACCTATTACAGCATTTTATTTTACGACTCTATTGATGACATGTTGTGTATGAAAGTATAATTATTCTTTGTGCTTCCAACATCGTGACATTGTGTCCGAGTGGATAAGCGATGGTCTTTCAATTTGAACGTCATGGGTTCGCCTCTCATTTCGGTAGATTTTTAAAATATTTTTTAAAATTATTATAATAATTTTTTTTTACATTTTGGTGTAACCACTTCTTATTTTGGCATTGATATTGTTATGGCTGTGGCTTGGTAACATTTTGAATTATTTTATATTATTCCTCCGGTGGTGTATTTTTTGAAATTTGTATAATAGTTCCTTTATAAGTTTAAGTTTGAATAGTCATCTTTCTCTATCAGATCGAAGTAGCTAAGAAGGAAAAATCATTTTAACATTTTCCCCGCCTTTTCAGCATACTACTACTGTCTTCTCCCTTCCTTATTTACAATATTTAGATATCTACATTTCTATTATCAAATTCAAATGAAAATCTGTTCGTGCAACGGAAGTTCAGCTTGTTATATTTTATTTTGAAGAAAAGAAGATTTTAAATTGCTGTTTCATTTATGCTTAATGAGCAATGGACATGTCCTGCTCAGGGACATTCAATACACATAATTCTGTTAGCATGCCTAATTTTAATTACTTTTTCAATGCCATATTTTACTTATTGCTTTATTCATTTTTACCCAAGGAGTGTGTTGAATTATAGATGACTAATTGAAACACACTTTCTGCTTTTTTAGGCTCCATCGCTCAAAAACTTCACATACAGAAAGTGTCAGCTTGTAGCATTGCCGCTAGTTCAGCCCCTTATGTTGTAGCAGCCTATGTGGCTGGAGCCAAGGTTGGTTAGAGTTAGCAGAATGAGTAATTTCCTGTATGGTAGTTTTTGGAGTCGATCTTGTCAAATATTCAAAGGGTATTTTTAGCAATATCCTAGCATAGCAGGTAACTTGTGATTCTGATATAGCTGATTGTCATTGGTTGTGCTTTTAATAACCAAGCAAACAAGGTAATCTTGCAGGAAGTATGAGAAGCCATAAAATCAAAATTCTTCAAACCTTTAAACGTTAAGAATGAAAACCAGAAATAATCAAGTATTCAATTTCAATCAAATTGAAATAAAAAAGATAAATATTTCTCACAGTGCTGTTTTTTTGGGTTTTTTTAATCATAAACTACCTTCTGATTGAAAATCTTAAATATTACCCTGTATAAATTTTCTTTAATATCTTTTAAATATTCTGTTTGGCAAAATGTCATAAAACACAGCCCTCCGCCTATCAGAATCAGCATCTAAGCCACTGAATGTTTTGTTGAGATTTTCCACGATCATTTGAGCATTTCCCGAGCATGTTTAGGGCCACAATTTGTTATAAAATGTGAACCAGGCTTTGTGCACAAATCTTAGAATTTATATCAACAACAACAGTCTCATTTGATTACAACTCTATTGACGACATGCTTTGTGTGAAAGTATAATTATGGTTCGCGCCTATTAGATCATGACTCTGTGACCAAAAGAATCTTATGACAAATTTTCCTTTAGTGGTGTATTTAAGAAATTTTTAAAAAAATCCTTTATTGTAATCGAGTAGCAAAGTAGGAAGAATCATTTTAACATTTTCCCAACATTCTCTCAGCCTGTTCATCATACAGCTCTCTTCTTCCTTACTTATTTACAATATTTAGAATTCTGATCATGCAACAGTAGTTCAGCTTGTTATGATATAGGATAATATGTTTAGAAGCTTTGGTTCTTATTAAATAAAATCCTAAAAAATGTGAAGCATCAATTCACCATTAATAACGGCTTTATTTTAAATTAAAAAAACCTTCTTCACCTAGAAATTTATCCTTTGTGAATTATAAGCGCTTTTGGTGTAAAGCGCTTTATAAGTCAACTTATTATTATTATGAGAAATAGAATGCTGCCAAATCCATTCAACCAAAACATATCAACAGAATGTGGAAATTGTTTTGTACAAATAATTATTTATTTATTTTTAAATAGAATGAAGGAGAATGACAATAAAATGCAAGAGAATCACCTTCAGTTTTGGACAGATTTTAACTTTGAAACAGGCTCTTAAGTAGTCGTGTGGAATAAAAAAGGACATTTTAAGCATCAATTGAGATCATGAATTGAAAATATGATAATTTGTACTGCTTTGTATTCAATCCATTTTATTTTTTTTAATTCTCCCGAAACCTATCCATGTTATGATTCTGTTTGATTGTCTTTACAGGGTCAACCTTCTTTTGTACGTATTTATCGTTACCCCAATTTTGGTGGACCAGAAACCGCTCTTGCAAGTAAAAGTTTCTACAAAGCTGATAGAGTCAATTTTTACTGGAATAAGAAAGGTTTGTGGAGAAAAATATGGCTGCACTTTTTATCAATTACCATATTCATTCTAATAAACACCCTGGGGGCATGAAAATGAAGGAAGGGTGTGCTTGTAATAGGGTATAAAAAATGACAGTTTAGATAGAGGATTCACGGAGCTTCATAGAGCACGGTCTGTATATTCTCAGACAATTACAGCAAAATCAGTTGAGAAATAATGATGCTAAGTCATCACATTGAAAAGGATGTTCCTATTTTATGTAGATTTCTATGAAAAACTAGATCCATATCCACTGTTGTTTTGTTCTAGATTTGGAGAAAGCAACAAATGATTCCTTGTTAATCACTCCAATTAAATTGATCTAGATCTAGATCTTTAAGTTGAGAAAGAAATGTCACTGCTTTGAATGTGCGATAGTTAATGATTGTCATGGAAACTCCTGAGTCTTTTTCTCCAGGCAGACCCGTGAACTCAGATAGTTTAACAGTATTTGATTTATCTTTCGTTATTTTTGTATTTGATTTTATGACTCTATTTGTTATGGTTACTCTATGTATTTTTATCAAGTGAATAATCTGAAATTTTGCCTTGTTTTTATTTAATTTCCTTCTTACTCTTACCAGGAAACAGTCTACTGGTTTTGACATCAACAGAGTCATCTGACAGTTCTTACTATGGTGATCAGGGCCTTCATTTTATGTCAACCAATGGCGACAGTTGCTTTGTCCCACAACGTAAGCAATTTATGTTTATAGATTTATTTTTTTCATGGTTAATGAGTCAGTTCTCAGTTGACAGGTAATGAGAGTGATTTATCTTTGGCTTGTTTTGCTTTTGGGACCTCATCACTTTAACTATTATTAGGACTGATCTTTAAGCCCCTTGGAAAAAAGCAGAAGTAGAAAGCCATCAGGGCAGTTATTTAAATCAAAGGATGAAGAGAGCAAGGCGCATGCACAGTGAATAACTTTCTAAGTCAATCAGTTTTCAAATGAAAATCTAGACACAATTGTGACTTTATGAATGTAAAATTAAACCAAAAGTGGGTCATGTACTGGAAAATATTATGCATGTATGCCAAGTTTGTTGACCATGGATCTTGTAGTTTTTCTTTCAATTATTGATCATATTTATGCGTATTATTATCGGAGTATTCTGTTGAAAAATATTATTTATTGCCTTTCATTTATCAGAGAAAAACGGTCCTATCTACCATGTGGAATGGGCTCCCAACAACACAGAATTTTTGGTGGTACATGGATGTATCCTTACGGAAAACAAATTATGTTATGCCATGGAACAAATATTATACTTATAGATGATTTTTACATTTCATTTCCTTCCATAAAACGTCTATTGGTCACTTTGATATTTCTGCCTATTAGGTTATGATGATACAGTAGGGGCCCTTTCAACAGTTCCCAGTGTTTTAGTATCTCTGTTTTAAAGTAGACTAGAAATGTTTATTCCTGCAATAGGCTATTGATGATACATGAAATAAAGATATGTTTAGATATCCCATTCCTTTACTTTCTCCTCCTTTCAAAGTACAAGATCTTGGCTAAAATATGTATGTTAATGAGATTTTCATTTTTAATATATATAAAAACGTTGCAGGATAACTTCTGATTCACTGTTTCAGATAGGCAATTTGGTGCTAGGGGATGTGTAGTAAATAATAATATTGCGATATCACCTTAACAGTATTTAGACATGCCTGCCAAAACAACCATCTACAACCTGAAATGTGAACCCACCTTTGATTTTGGCACAGGACCCAGGAATGCTTGCTACTTTAACCCTCAAGGAACCAATATCCTTTTTTTATATACTTCATACTTCAAAATAGATTTAGATTAAGCTTTTAATTAGTGTAACACTGAATATTATTTAATGAACTTCAAGAATATTTAAGGGGGCCTTCATGTTTGATGTTGTAACTAAATGGTGAAGCAATGATTGCAAGTGTACTTTACCTAGTGAGTAATCTTTGATGAGTGGACCTTTAGTTAGTGTTGTCTGTTGCTTGAGTGGTTATCTCATGGTTTTAAATGCCATGCCTGTGGGTTAATTTTGATACATCTCTTCTTATCTTACATGATCCTCTACTTTAAGAACATGCCACACAAGTCAACTTCAAATGAGTACTCAATAGCATCCATTATGCGGGGATATATACAGTACTTGCTGCTGTTGTATTGAATTTACCCATTTCCACTAATTTGGGAATCTCTGGGTTTTCCAAGGATGCCCTATAAAAGCAAAGGGATCTTATACTATACTTTATTTATATACGCATATGGGACCTCCTAGATGATAGTTCATTTCCGATAGGACTCGACACCCATTTTATCCTAGCAACTTTTGTATAGGGAGCTGAAGGAAAGCCGAAAAATTGGATTTCAAATTAAAAGCCTGCACAGCTTGGAACCAGGGACTTTTGGCTTGGCAGCTTACCCAGTGAGCTATTTGCTCCTCCAATATATAATGCCGAGTTACATTAAAATGTCTTCTCCAGCATTGCATGTCATTCCAAAGCCAGAGATAATCAAGTCTGGCACCATAACTATTTCTGAATTCTTTTGCTCCTTTCCTTTTTTGACTGTGTATTTCAATATTTTATCAATCCGTTTGTGTCAGACTAGTCACATTCTTTTATTTTTAATCCTCCTTGACATTATTTTTGTCACTTCTCTGCCTGGCTGGCTTTGGAAATCTTAATGGCAACTTGGAGTTTTGGGACATGCAGCAAAAGAAACTCATATCCCAGACCAGAGCATTAGACACAACCCACTTTGAGTGGGGACCAGATGGACAGCATGTTCTTACTGGCACATTATCTCCCAGACTTAGGATCGGAAATGGGTAACTATGATCTATTTATGTATCTCCTTATACAGTGACAGATTTTTTTAATTCAGTTGTTTTCAACTAATTGAGAAAGAGCTTGTCATGCAACGAGAATGACAAGAAATAATCATTATAATTGATCAATAAGGGTTTTATGTACAAATGGGATTTGTTAAAAAATTTTACTTTTTGATATTTTAGAAAACAGCACATAGGAAGGCTAGAAATGCTCAGTAAATGAAAATTTGAAGTCATTTCTGGTTATATAGAGACATTTTACTTCTAAACAAACTTCCTTGATTTAAATTGTCTGAAAAGTTGAAGAATTTATCAATTTTTTTATTTTATTTATTTTTTTTTTTTTTTGCTGTTACCTAATATGTCTAGTCCCAAAGTTGATATTATTTGTGGTGCTGTGTCTAACAAAACATCAATATTTTTAATGTTTCCAGATACAAAGTCTGGCATTATTCAGGCACACTCATGATGGACCATCGCATTCCTGACCATGGAGCCTTATGGCAAGCACAGTGGCTTCCACAACCAGTGGATAGATTTCCTGCCTTCACCATCAATGCTAAAGCTGTTGAATCTTCCATAGTTGATCAACCAAAAGGTAAGGACAAGGTGTTCTACAGATAATATGTAATGCATGGATGCCATCCTTAGCGTAAATTGAGGGAGTTAACCGCAGTTTTTATACATCTCCTGCCCTCCCATCCAAAGCTACCGCATTAATATCGTTGGAGAAAGAGAGGAGTGGAGTCTGGATAGTTGTTCAGAAAGTTAATTCTCAGTTTTATGCGCTTCGACTTGCTGACACTGACACCATGATCCCCATAGACAGTGTTATTTGTCAACATAATTGCAAGAGTTATCATTTTTGTTGGTAATATTTTGCTTTGTTCTGAATCTGCAGCCAAACAAGCAGCTTATGTCCCGCCTGCAGCCCGAGGTCAAGGTGCCCCAAGGCTATCTGAACCTATTCATGTCTACGAGCTGCCTTCAAATATGAAAAACAAAGAAGCTGAAAAGGGAATGAGTAAAAGTCAAAAGAAAAAAGCTAGAGCTGCTCAGGTATTTCCAAGTGGTGATCTCTTTATGGTTTTTTAAGGTGGGGGAAAAGTTTGTTTTGGTTAATAGACACCAGTTGGGTAATTGAGAATGCCTTGCAGAAGGGAGATAATGGTACCAATATAATTTGAATGTGAGGAACAGTTGTTCCCCCTCAAAAAGCTCTTCCAATTCTTCATATCTATCAATTGCTTATTGTTGTTTTTATGATTTCTTCTTCTTATTATTATTATTACTACTATAATTCATACAAGACAACCTTCATATCTAGATCAAGATTTTCATTGAAAAGTTGGTCTCCATTATCCCAGGATTGAATGAAACAGAACTCTAGATCTAGATCCAGCTCGATAGGAATGATATTAAGAAATATAATTGCAGCATTCAAGGTTTTAAATGATATTCTAACAAAGTGATGGCTACCTTATATATAACAAGACAGCTGGTGTCTTGCTGATGGAATCGTGAATTTGTGAACAGGAAGCAGCTTTTGAGTATATTAGGTGAATAAATTTCCTGATCAAAATTAACGAAAGGTTAGAAATCATATGTTATTGTTATGTCAGTGTTCCAATTTTAAAATTTGGGCAAATCATGTTTTTATTAGACTTTTTCATTTACTAGATTTAGTAAAATGATTTTAGGGCATTTACTTCGAAGATCTTATTACATTTTATGATTATCATCTTATTCCTCTACCACAGAAAGATTCATCTCAGCCATCAGAACCACAGCTACCACCAACAGCTGCTGCCACTTCAACTGGGGATCCAGAAAAAGACAAACGAAGGAAAAACTTAAGAAAGGTCTTGACAAATTTAATAATAAATTTATCCTCTTAAAAGACAAATTTACTTCTAGATAAAGTGTCTTGATGAAGATGCATACCACTTCAAGTGAGATAATTTCCTCGTATTTTATCTTATGAATGTCTTTGCACCCAGTGCATATTCCTATGCGTGATTTTCAAGTATGCATATAGTATCAGTATCACAGGATAATTAAAATAAGAAATGCATTTCGTTAAATAAGGGTTAAACCCGTATTGTTGTTGTAAAGTGTTGTGAGTAGATTTTTTAAAGTAAGAGTCATGAAGCATTGTTTCGTTATAATGCAATTTAGTTTATGAATGGTTAGTAAAGCGAAAGGGGATGAAATCCTCAAACTGTTCTCATCTTTACCTTTGTTTATTAACCCATTACACCCTATCACGCCTTGAAGCGCCCAGCAAAATCACACATCGCTACACCCTAACATGCCACAAAGCACTTGCTTGACCTTAGTGACCAAAAAAGAGGAAACGAGAGTAGAACTTCCCTTTTTCTTGAGATACTGTGGTCTCGCACTGTACCCAAGATTTCATGCGTTAGTTCCATTTTCACCGCATTGAAATCAAAGCACTGCTTGCAAAGTTACAGATTTTCCAGTTCAATATCCTTGTTGGGCAAAGATGGTCCAATAACTTGAATTATGCATTGATGAGTTGGCTAGTATGTCAATTGAGAATGGTTTAGATGAAGAGGGCTCTGATATCAATGTGAGTGACATTGGAGAAGAAGAGGGATTCTAATAACAGTAGGCCTAGGTTTAGTGGCTTCAACAGTGATGTTGATGATGGCTCTGACATCAAGGTCAACTAGACCTAGATCAAGATGGGCTGAGTGGTGGATATAATCAATGGAGTGATTTCTTTTTTCAGTGTTAAATATGTTTGATATTTTGAAAGTTTGTATTTAAATGTAAATGTAGTTATTCAAGAATTTTTTCAAACTAAAATCAATCAGATTGAAAAATGTGAAGAGGATTGAATTAATTTGTGAAAATTGGGTTTTATTTGGCACCGACTTACTTCCCTTTCCTAAAGCCTGGCTTTGGTTTTCCTGCTTAGCCATTTAGGATGTAATAGGTTAACCTAAGTAAAGCGCATATGGTTATTTTATGGTATGCTCTGATTGACTTAAAAAATAAACAAGGATGAAGATGAGAAAAAGAAGAGATAGACGCAATGGCCCGACCGGCTTCTTTAAACCTTTAACCGGCAACTTCTGGAAGAGAAATGACAGGTACAAGGCTAGATTTCTCAGGATTTTGAAGCAATATAAAGCTCAAGTAATCAATCTGCAGTTGAAATAGAAGCTTGGTTACCTTCCATATTGTTATGTAAACTTCTCTACATTTCCTATAGTAATTGGTGTCGAAAATGCAGTTCAAACCAAGTAAATTTTCAGCTGGTTTTGTCTTTTTTGCTTATTACAGTTAACGGGGAAATGAAAATTTCAATTTACTTTATGTGATTAAAGTAGGTAGGACAAACAGCCAAATTAATGGCTTTAGCGAGGCGAGGCGAGCATCGCGATTTTCGCATTTTTCGGTCATCTTTACACACTCCTCACGCCTCTCAAAGAAGTTATATCGTAATATTATGCATACCATCATAACGAGCAATTCAAGCCCTTTTCTGTCCATACATAATATAGTGGGGTTGTATTAACGTAGTGTGTAGTGTGCATCTTACGTGATATTTAGACCTCTCTCTTCTTTTTCTATCTTGTGAGCAACTCCAGAAAGTGTTTCTGAATGGTTGCTATAAATAGATATAGTATTGGAGTTCATGTTTTTAAAATTTGAGAATGCTGGGTGGTGTATTTAAATGAGCCATGTCTCAAAATGGCATTTTTTAACATTTGAAAATTTGACCAAAAAATTCAAAACTTAAAATATCCATAACTTCGTTAATAATCAACCTTGAGAACAACTAAATTTGGTATTAATTAAAAAAAATAATTCTTTTTGTCCTACCTAATTAAAGGAAGTAGTTTTGATTTGAGGATATTGTTAGATTCCAGCCAATGAAATTTCAGTTTGAATTATGTAACAGTGCTATATCCATGGATATATTATTCAATGATAAAGTGATTCTATTCACCAAATTTTGTTCCAACACACTGTATTACCTAGATTTTTTTTCTATGAGGCAAAGACCCGCTTGTGCCTAGGTAATGCTACTTCCATGATGTTATGAGCTTTTCTTGTGTAAAGAAGATATAACATACCATTTGATGTCTTGTTGCCAACCAGTAGGTTAAAATCATACTATGTATGATCTTACCAATCCAAAAAGTATGATTGATAATCTTATTTGATTTAATTTTATGTGAAAAATTCTGCTTCAGTCACTTCCTATCCTTTAAATAGGCTTGTAACCGCTATGAAAAAGGGAAGGGAACTCCAATATTAGCAATTCTGATGTTTCTATTCACTGCTAGAGTGTTTTTTCTTCTTGGAAAAATTGGTGTTGACATAAGGCGTGCAGAAAGTACAATTTTGGTTTCTGAAAAATTGGTAGCTATGTTGTTGATTGCCGAGAGCAGAGAATGTATTCAATATGAGTATTGAAGATCATAGGGTTTTTTTTTATAAAGATAATGATGAACAAAAATTGTTTTCCATCTATTTTTTAGAAAGTGAAGCAGATAGAGAAACTAAAGGAGCAACAAGCCTCAGGAACGGTCTTGGAACCAAATCAAGTGAGTCCCTTTTATGCTTTTTACATAAATTATAATTTTTTTGTCAGAATGTCTATTACTATTGTATAGGGTGGGGCAAAAAATATGCCCTCAATTTTCAGGGCTTGTAAACAAATCTTTCATCTACTTTAATGAACACAAAGTTCAAATATTTGTGCGTCAATTTTAGAAATATCACAACACTAGCTATCACAACCTTATAATGACAAGGATTTAAAAATAGAATATCATCACATTTGATTTAACGCATCCCAGGGCATATTGAGGATGGATTAATAGCACTTCTTTTCAAAATTTGTAAGTGCTCATCTGCCTAAATTCAGATTTAACTAATTTTCATGTCAGTCTGTCCCCGCGGAAAATTGCAAATGAAAAAGCCAAAAATTGCATGCAAGAAAGGGAAAAATTGCAAATTTAAATCATTGTTCTCAATAAACCGCACAATTATTCATTGTTTTTAATATTTTATTTCTAACTTACTAGTAGTAGAACATCCATTCTCCGAATGGGAGGAAAAGTAAACAAAATAAACTACCAAAGAAAAAAAAGAATTTATAATTAAGAGATATCTACAGAGCCAAACTTTACCCAAATAAAAATCCTTTGTGTACACCAGGATGACCCTTACCCTATTCCTAGTAGTCCTTACCGAAGTGTAAATTGCTCACATAGTGACTTGTAAACTATCTGAGACTGTTTAGTATGGGGTAAAGCAATCATTTCTGATTTTTTTTTTTATAACTTGGTTTCGCTTTCATTTCAAGATGAAGCGAATGAAGGAAGCCCGTCTTCTTCGAGATCGAAAAGGCCAAAGCCTTCTAATACTTTCTCGGGTAATAAAGTTTGGAATATAATTCTCAATTCAGATGACGAAGAATTAAATTGTTGTCCTGAGAGTGATATTTCAGATGAAGATCTAGGAAGTGTAGAGCCAGATTAGATAATCAAATTAGACTCATATCCTGTTCCAGGACCAAGGGAGTTGGGGAGCCCAGGGATAGTGGATTTTTAGGACCGGATAAGCAGGGTTCAAAGGGTTAAATCTAATTCTTAACATTTTAATTTGATTTTATATCTTTTTTCTTTCCTCTTAATTTTTTTATAACAAGATGGTTTTGAAATGTATTTCCAGTTGGAGAAAGTTGCAATGCTGGATTCTCTACGGAAAGAAATTGAAGAATTGGAGATGTGATCCTAGCCACTGGAATTTGCAGTAGTCTGTACAAAAGACTCCAATCATATCCTTGTATTTCTGTCCAAGCAAAACCCAATCCTCAATGCTGATGTGAATAAAACGAACACAAATTTCATTTCAAGCCAATCAAGGCCTTGATCTATCAGCAATTTCTCAAAAGCCAATGGAGCAGCAAGTAAAAAAAGCAAGAAGATGGTTGTTATTACATATCTCTCAATAAATGGATTTGTTTTAAATCAAACTTCTTGAGACTCATGTGACATATGTTTTCAAAAGGAAACACTTTGATTTTACTGAACCACATTTTCTTTAACTTTAACATCCAGGGAAGTTGTAAATTAGATGACCAAGATTGTAATGTAAGCGAGTCATATGGGTGTTGGACATTTGAATATAATAATCTTTTCAACCCTCATAAGCATACCTTTGATTTATCATTCTAATCAATGAATTATTCAATCATGTGCTTTACTATTTACTGTACAATGATTTTATGATATTATCAATTTGTTACTCTGGAGGTATGCATTATAATTATAATGATCTGTGATTCATTTCATATATATAAGCAAATTGCCCTGTGTCTAGACCTTCACTTGCTTTTGTCATTTTTAGGAGTTTGTTTTATTATTATTATTATTAAAGTGTAGCTTTCTTATAGTTTTTGTCAAAAATTTTATTAGAATTAACTTGACATAAGCTAATTCTCTCTGTCTGATTAATTTTATGATGAATGTAATTCATTGATTTTGTTGTTACAATTGAGACAAAGCTTGCTGTCTGGGTGCTTGATTTTGAATTCTGTTTGGCACTCATTGGTCTTAGTAATCACCTCATCACATAAGTTTTTTGACTTCCCGCTAGTAGAATCTTAATTCTCTCATGAACGCTTGAGCTTAATTTTTTCCTTTTTCCTTTTAGTAAGTAAGGTAGCCCTAAGTCCTTATAACAAATAAATGGATTTCTATTTGCTAGAGATGTGATTTGATTTTAGGTTACTTTGATGAAGGGGTTGATTTAGATAGACTTAATGTTGCATATTATCTAATGTTGATATGTTTAAAACAAAATGTAAATAACATGCAGTGTACATTTTAAATTTTAACAAGTGATGCAATGATGTCACATTTGTAAAGAGTTAAAGCAAATGAATTGTATCATAGTGGTCTTGACTTTTTGTTGTTCACATTATGTTTATCAGACTTATGATTTTACACTGTGTTGTTTTTTTGTATTGTTTTTGGTTGATATTTTTGTATGAAGAGAAAGAAAATTTTTGAGTTTCAGAATTACACTTTGTCAAATTATTATTATTATTCCTTAATAATCCCTTTAATAGTAACATCAACAGTACTAGGTTAATAGTCAAGGTTAGAGTTCTTGGGAAATGCTCAACTAATCAATACAATTATTATTGTTTCAATCTTGGTCAAAAAATACAGTGGTAAAAATTGCAAGTCTGCAAAAAGAGACATTTTACCACTTGCCTTGTCGACCACAATAGTCAGAATTTTTGGGTTACATAATGCTGACTGTTGTACAGTGCCATTCAAGATTTATTAAACACTTTTTAAAAATCACCCATCTAAACTGAGCTTATTTTAAAGTATTTAAAAAATACACAAGATTGATGGCATAAACAATGAGCATACATTCATTACTCAGTATCATCCTTATCGTCATGCTCTTAGATAATTGCCTGAGCATTTTTGGGTCATTTTGAGTAGACAGCAAAAGCACCCGTTTATTTCGGCAAGCAAAAGTTGTGGAACAAAACTGTTAGATAAAAAAGCGTGAAATTTATTGATGCACTCTGCTACATGATGCACCTGATTGAGACAAATCTAATACTAATAAGTATTAACTCACTTTGCCCTAAAAATGACTGAGGCAATTTATCTTATGAGCTTGACATTCATTGATAATATATATTCAGAGATACACAATGAGATGACAAAAGCAACTTTTGAACAGACCAAATAACATGTTTAATGTTGCATTGCAGCCCTCATTAAAAGTGATACAAAATTCTACAATAAAATACAATGAATATGTGTACAACAAAAAATAGTTTGGCAAAATAGACAACATGCATTTCATAACATAAACTTAAGTTGAATATAGCTGCATGTCGTCAAAGTATAATAAATAGATGCAGCAGGGAATGCTTTAAAATGGATTATACTAATAGATAAGCTTGAAAATTGACAATAATGTACATTAATATATGAGATGAGACATAAAATCATTAATTTCCTATGGGCAAAGCTGGCAACTATGATTTATGAATAATTTGAACCATATAGTATAGGCCTACCATACAGAGTAAATTGTAATGCACACCTGGGCCACTTCCAACAGCCAGAGCTACGTGGAATAAAATAAAATGTTGCTTTTACTCTTAGCTATGTATACCAAACTTTCATTTTATTTAAACAATGCTGTCGACAATAGTTTCATAATATAATTTGGAGTGATCATTGTACCGTACAGCAAGACTGCTGATTGCTAAAAATAGATGATCAGCTGGAAGATTAAGCTTTTTGTGTCAAGAAATAACTCAATACTAAAACAAGTTCACCTGGACAAGGAAAGGTTAAGGAGAGACAGATCTGATATAGAGAACTATCCCAGTCATACCTGCCTACTTATACGGATCGTTCGTAATTTTTACGGAAATTCGGTGACAATTACCTTTACCGACTTGCGAAAATGGAAGAAGTATTACGGATTTTAATTTCACAGCAATTTGGTCTGTTAGTGTTAGAAAGAGAAAAAATTTCCTTTCATAAGTACCGCGTGCAACAATAAAACCCTATTGAAACTGCAATACGCCCATTGGACTATCTCAGGAGTGTTCTTTCTTAGCTCGGAAACACCACGTTGATTTGACTAGTTTGAATTTCTAGCTCATCGAAACCACACGGATTTGAAGTTGAATTTTTGTGTTCTGGATCATCATTTCTCACCTTATTTTTCCATCGCCGGTTTACATTTATTTCAGTCTCAAGTGATTGTGATTGTTTGTTTCTGGGTAGATCTCCTGTCAAGGAGTCCAACAAGTCGGATTTTGGTCAGTTAATGGATCTGTAGGTCGGATAAATCAAAATTTGGTTGGAAATATTGACTTCAGGTCGGCAATCGCAAATTTCGGGCTCTATAAATAAGGCAATAATAACGGCGTGAGTGTGATCAGACTAACATCAATAAACAGAAGTGGAGAGTAAATTCATAAACTGTTTTTTATTTCCAGTTGGGGTGAGTAACTCCCCTTTATTTCAATTGCGATATTCTTGTCCACTTCTCTGTCTCATTTTGTGATATCTGATTGCGAGAAAATGTGGTAGGATTTTTCAATGTCTTTAATACCTGGACACCTTGACTTTTCTATAGACAGCTATCGATAATTTAGAATTTAATTCCTATTCAAGGAGCACTTGCAATTCGACATTCCAGCTTGTGCATTAGAGTGGGTGGGAAGAGGAAAGAAGGTGGGGGGTATGTGCGCAATTTACTGTCCAGTAGCGATGAATCAATGTTATGAAAAGCATTGTATATTATATCGTCCATCTGTCATAGCATATCCATCTTGTCGCAGAGTCCTTTGTCAAAAGCGGTCCTCGTATGTCATCATTTGTAGTCTTATATTTATATATATATATATCTCAACTACTGTTCTTTGTCTCATCAATTATCATGAACATTTGTATTATCATGAATACTTATACATCCTCCTCAAACAGATAGCTGCAGTGCCCTGAAAACATAAAATGATATTATGATCTTATCAAAACAGCAATAATAAAATAGGGAAAATGTACATCTCTTGACAAATGGTAAATCTACCATCTATGGTCTACTAAGCCCTCCATAGGGTCATAAAAGGCATTCTAAGTAATCGAACAAAATGTACACAATATTGTGGTACGTCCTTGTAAAAATGGAAGGAATCGGTTTGTAGGTACGTTTCTTGCTGGCTCCATTTTACATGTGTCAACCTGTAAAAAAAAAAAAAAAATATGCCATGGTAGTCTATGCTAAAAAGACTTTGTTAAAGTTAAAGATAATGTATCTGCACAAGCAAAGTGAATGACTGTTGAAAGTATTTTTCACTCTGTTTTCAAGTTAGGCTTGGAAATAAGTAAACATAATTAAAACTAGTAATTTTTTGGAAGAAAAATGTCATACACCAACTGATTGATAAATCAACTCTACTATAAATATATAACAGTAATAACACTGTACTGTACAAGTAGTTTCAACTAATGCCTTAAATGACGGCTTCTTCCATGTACAACATTAAATCACAAATCTTTTTAAAATTTCACCATAATATAAAAATGTCATCGCACGACCCCTTTTCAGTCAAAAGCCATGCGTGATGGATAGAAGGTATTGAATTGAATCAAATTTTTGTTTTTGACATAGAAATCCAGACTAGATCTAGATCTTAGCAATGGATAAAAATGTGCATGCCTGTCGTTCTAGGTTAAAATCTGAATACCCTTGTCCCCGAGTGCAAGCTGATCTTTCAAACACTGATTAACCGGAACTGCCCTTAATTGGAAGGAATTCGGGACATAATTATTGCCTTGAAAATGATACTGCTTGATTGATATATAAACGAAGTGAAAAATCGTAATTCCACATCATAAAGAAAGAATCTAATGTGAAGATCTCTGGAACTTAACATTCCTAAGCATACACATGCACATTTGGTAATATTGAGTAGCAAGGGCAGATACAAGTCTTCATCAACAAATGCCTACAAAGACTACTCAAGATAAGATGGACGGACAAGATCACTAATGAGGAAGTTTGGAGACGAACAAAACAGAGTGCTGTTGTTAACCCATAAGCAGCGTTATCGCCCGATGCTGTATTGTGCGGGGTCGCCCGCTAGTAATTGAGCCCGGTATACTCATTATAAGTATAGAATCAGTTCCTTCATGCAGTCAACATCCACCATTTCTATAAGTAGAAGAGTTCTACCTTTTTTTTCCATTCGACAATTGAAGCATTCTTTGTCTTGTTATGATTTTTTGAAAATGGCGTTCAATTTGCCCTCGCAACTGGTCAATAGATCTCCAATTCGTGAAGATGATGAGTTTAAAATAAAGCCCTGATAATGACAATGGTGGTGAAATAGAAACTGAGAGTGACTTAGATCTTGATGGAGAAGATGATAGAAATCTAGATTTATCTGATGACGATGATGGAACAGCTAGAAGATATAATGGGAGCCTCATTGAAACAGTCCAGGCAGGGTGGGCAAATAAAATAAATTTGAGTTTGGCATTATTTTTTTTTCAGCATCCCATAATATTTTTCATGTCTGTTGTGTCTATACCATCTGAAAGTGCATTTATTTGTCTACTTTTTAGTATTTAAATCATGTCTTTAACTTGTTTTGTTGCAAAGTTATGTTAAATTGTGTGAAATTTGTTAGTTAGTAAATAAGAGTTAGGCCCTTACATCAGGCCTCTAAGTCTAAGGGTGGAATTATGAGCAGCATGAAATTGGAAGAAGAAGTTGGCGATGGACATATAGGTTACACTCTCAGAAAGCAAGGCAACATAATTACCAAGAAGGCACTGGATTGGAATTCTCAGGGCAAGGGGTTGACCACGAGGGTCCTGGAGAAAACTACGACTACGAGAGAATGATTTACTGAGAAGTTGAATGCCGTTAAGAACCTGGCTTAAGTCGTAAGATAGAGAGGAATGGAAAGTGTTTGTCCGTGGCCTTTACCCTGATCCAGGGTAATATAGGCAGTGATGATGATGAGGGGCAGATGGACCTGTGTGAATGGATTTCAAAGTCAATCATTGATGAGAAACAAATAGAATTAATCTAAAAGATCAAAGAGAAAGGTAGCTGGAATTGCAATGTGAAAAGAATTGTTTAAAAAATCCAGAGGCCAACCAAAATGCTATCCTGATAGAAACCTATCCAACTACCAGAGGCTATGAAGTCCAAAAGAGGGCCAACCGAGAGCTCTGTAGAACACAGTACATAGAAGAAATAAACATTCAAATTAATTATGACAATGACGTACCGGTTTGTGTATCTTACACATGGTTCATACAGCTGTCATGAGACTAAATTCAAGACTCCAGACACAAAATGCACAAAATCAAGGATCTTCTAAAGCACCCGAAATGAAATAAACGGCAGGATTAAATTATTTTGGTTATAGTATATCTAGAAAACTGCAATAATTAAGTTAATCCAATTGCAGAATTGCAACAAATCAACGAGAATCTTAACTTTCTTGAGAAGTCCCCACATGAAATCATAATGAAAAGAGAAGGGTGAGCCCTAAGCAAGAAATCTATCTAATAAGAGGAGCCAATGCATCCCTGAGCCTGAATTGACAGCAAGGTGAAAGCATGTAAAGTAAAAACATAATCATTATTGGAAACCATCCATTAAAAAACAATCATTGAACAATTACCCACCCTTTCAAATGGACCCCTCATCTAGGCCTAGGCTAGTTACAAACTAATACTAATAGCCAAACCCATGGCATTTTATTTCAAACATTGCAGTTCTAACGGTTGACTAATAAGTGAGATCATTAAATAGATATGAAGCAATTGCAAAGAGCTATTATTCAGTTTGGGCCAATGCTACAGGCTAACGGATCTATACCAATTTTAACTAATTGACATCATACGAGGCTCAGATTTTTATGTAATTTTGGGGTGGTTTTTTTTTTTTACAGCCATTGAAGTTTGGAAAATTCCTGACTTTTTAAAGTCTTGAATTGCCTGCCCAAAATTCAAGACTTGCACATCTTGTTACATCTCTTTACGTACAAAAAGTCACTTAATTGAGTCACCAGTATCACCACCAAATTGGTACCATTTCCCTGAAACAGTGCTGTTCCAAGTAAATGGATTATACTGTATAAGAACTAATAAATAACCAACCTTCAGCATGCTATGACCTGAGCCACTGGAAGTATTTCTTGTGTTAGAGACAAAGGCATTGATGTGATAAGTTCAATAATGTTGTCTGTCAAGTCAATGATCCTAAAATGAATAAAAGATTTAAACAGTCAAATAATGTATCAAGAAATAGAGATGATTTGCAGTGAAATTGATGAAAACATTTTAAAAAGTTGGCTAGCACAAGAACCTTAAATGCTGATTGATTGAGAGATTCAAATCATTTGGTTACAACATGAATCTTTCATTGTGAAATTAAAGTTCTTGAAAGCTTACAAAACAGTGATGAGAATATAACCAGCCCTGAAAATTTCCTGAGATTTTAACATACATTTAGAAAAGAGAAAAAAAGTGAAGGTGCCTTTTTTCTGGGCATGCCTAAATTCTGCACCAAGTGTGTAATTCGATTTTCTATGCTCTTTTTCTGCAACATGTTTGGCAGAATTCAGGTGAAATGTGATAGCAACTCTTCCCCTAATGCCATAGTTAATAAGGTAATTGCAAAATTTACAGATTACCTTGCCTGAAACATCCACTTTTACAATCGAATCTCCAATAGAAATAGAAAGAGTGACATTAACACCGTTTTTGGTTTTAAGTCACTTCATCGTCCAACCATGAAAATTTTGAATTTGTTTTTGACTGTTTCGTACACTTCCTTGGTTCTTAGATTTAAATAATTACTTCATTATAAAAAGATATCAAGAGAGATGTCACAAACAAAACACGTTAGGCTAAGCAAGAATCTAGATTAGATCTAGATCTAGTTCGGGAATGGAATAAAATATGTTCACGAAGAATAGGTCTTGATTTAGATATAATATATATCTAGATCTGGATTCTAGATCTATCTGTCATCTTAGTTTCCTGCATGGACAATTTCAAAACATAAATGACCAAATCCAGCAAAAATTCTGCAAAGATTGCGACCTTTTCTAAACTTCTTTTTCCATACTGCATTTGTCTTCAAAGCATTCTTTCCTTTCAAAAATGTATCCATTTTTGCTGCTGAGAAACAAAGGTGATCTTAAAATCCTGTCTGTCTAGATCTATAAAATCTAGAATCTAGAAATCAAGTTTGTTTCCAAATTTCTAATTTCCGGCTTCTGATGAGAGGGATATCACTCTAAACATCGTCAGCTCAATTCAGTTAATTTTTTTCCCCGCAATTCCATGTCTGAAAGCATAAATTCTGCAAAAAATCAAAATTCAATGGTCATTGATCCATTTTTCCGTGATCGCACCGCTGTTGCAACGCCCATGGAAAACTATGATGACAAATCTACACATGAGCAAATAGCTAAAGCAGCTTTGTTGTAACCTAATCTAATGGCGTGAGACTGATAAGCATAATAGTTTTGACAGTTACAAAAAGAGCATGCTTGAAATGGGATAAAAAGAAATACCCTCTCACCATTGCCTTACTTCTGTCACCAAAGTTTCACTCTCATCATCAACTAAATCATTCACAGATGTCTTCAAAGCTTGGAAATTTGCTTCTATATTTTTTGCATGACGTGAAAATGTTTTTGAACCGGATGGAATGTTATTGAGGGATTGCTGAAAAAAAAGGATACATAAAAATATTTTAAAATCTTAATGACAAGAAAAAAAATTTAATGAAATTAAATAAAACAACGAACCCAAAGGTTGAAGAAGAATCTTTAAAACCATTGAAAATAAAAATGAACAATGAAGAAAAAATAAATAAAGAAGCATGTGGACATCATTTTGTAAATATATTTGAAATAATATTGCGCAAGTCCCAAGAGAATGCCAACTATTAAACAAATAACCTGCTGTCCTACTGAGGGCTTTTATCAGTTTATTGGGGATAAAGAATCTAGAAACATTTTATTTTTGAATTTCTAGAGTACAGAGAAAAATTATATATATGAAAAATCAAAATTTTAACTCACTCGGCCCTCCATTTTCCTTGGGCCGTCCCCCACATCCTGGCCAATTTTAAGAGATTTTAAAAATTCATGAAAAATAAAGTATTAACGATAGCTAGCTCAAAATTACTACAGTAATTCAACATGTTTAGATCTTTCTAAATAAACATGTGTATATTAGAACTTTCTATGTCAAATACTCTTTCTGTCATAAATTTTTGAAATCACCCTACTTTTTGACTTTTCCATAAAGCACCCAAAACCCCATCAGGACATACATATCAGCTTGAAAATGGAAATACAATGAATGACTATAACATCATAATCATACTCACCTTTTTGCAAGCATTTTTATGTTGAAAATAAAGAGATAGATGAGATAGACCTAATTACTAATTGTCCCAAAATGTGAAATAAGGTGAAAAAAAAACAACCCATCAATAATCAATGGGAAAACAACCCATATAATTGCATAGGGAGCACTCACAAAAACTACAAAACTAAAGGTAGATCTAATCCTGAAGCAGTTACAGTTGTGAATATTTAGATCTAGATCTCCAACAAGTCTAGTCTGACCATTGGTCACAGACAGTCAGGACTCGTCAACTGGTTAGGCCTACTAGACCTAGATCTTCTGTTCAGCTCACAACGTCACAATGTACAATGTTCACAATAAAAAAAGCCTGATAATAATAGTAAACATAGAACATCAAATACAGATGATCTTCGTCATCAGATTCAAATGTATCAGGCTCAGTGTCACTCAAGTCACTGTCTTGAGTGAACTTTTTCGTCTGGGCACAGCCATTTTGGAAAATGGAATCTCCCGTCAGCCAAAATCCCCGTAAAAATTTGGTTTATTTATGACTAATCGACAATTTAAGAATATCTACGGCAAGCTGAGTAGCTAACAAAAGTAACTGAAACCAGTTTGTGAACTGCCTGATACTGCTCGTACAATTAAACATTCTTTAATTTCGATCTCGACAATGATCGGGACCAGGATTCGCCATCTCGATACCGTTCGGAATCAGGGCAGAGTGAGTTAATGACGGCAATTTCTTGACTGGAGGTACAGTGCAGGACTATAAATAAAAGACAAAGAGAAAGCCAATTGAGGGAGAGCAGTGGATTCCAAAAGATTGCCATGAGAGGTTTGAAGCCACCCTGGGTAAGTTAAAAAAAACTCAATTTTGACAAAACAATAACTAGGCTCCTACTTACGATCCGAAATAAATTCAAGTCACCTATTCACCACTCAAGTAAAAAAATTAATAGATCATGACAAATATAACGTACAAATAAGACTGCAATTTGATGTGCCATATATTTTGGTCGAGCATCATGAAGAGCATCATCATTAATCTGTTTGGCCAGATTGAGGGTGTGGTTCAAAGCAGACATTTGATGGCTGTAGTCTGCATGGAAAGAAATATCAAATCTTTACAGAAGTTCAATAGAGTACCATATATAGCGAGGTCAGTCTACATGGAAAAATCATCTTATTGATGATGTATAATCAGTGATAAAAATTCTACAAAACTATGAGTGGTCATTGTTTAAACAAATGGAATAAAGAGAAAGTCGATCCCATTAAAATAATCTATGATTTAGAAGTTTTTCTGAATGTGAAATCTTTATTGACATTGAGCAGAGCAATTATTGTAAAAAAAAGAGAAGGGTGACTACTTAGGGACTATAAACTTAAAAGACCCACTGGAAAATGGAGTTTTCTTCAGGGCCAATGTGCAGCTATCCGGGTTTGTTATGTACTCAGCTGGACGAGGAAATAACTCATTCAATCCAGAATGCCTCAGATATGTCTGTATTTTTAAAAAGAGTATAAGAAAAAATGAATAAATCATTTCAAAAAGGGATAAAATAACAATGAAACTATTTTCAGCCTAAAAACTAAAATTGCACATTCACGTAAAAATACTCTTCACACCATGCCCTCACTGAAATTTTCAATTAACGCGCAGGTGTGAAAAGTATCAGGTTTCTCTCTCAGTCAGTGGATACTGCTTGTATTGTCAGTGTATTCATTATTAATTGTTATTGTTAATGTTAATTGTTGTAGTGAATACTGTGATGTGTTGATATCGCATAGCATGAAAGGAGTGAGAAATGCCTGTGTATGGATGCATAGTGTGTAGTTAGCGATCGTTGTGTCCCGTTAGCTTCACTAGATCTAGTTTTGTTATGATTTACCGGTAGGCCTACATTTTTTTAAAATATTAACGCAGGCCTTCTCCAATCTTGAGTATGGCATAGGGAAAAATGGTGATGGCTTGGGAGAGGGGGGGGGGGGGGGGGGGGGGGGGGGTTG
>JASKDV010088561.1:0-14927 GCA_032466395.1 Aegires albopunctatus | reverse complement strand
CCTTAATAGATTTCTACAACAAGGTATTACCCCTTAATAGATTTCTACAACAAGGTATTACCCCTTAATAGATTTCTACAACAAGGTATTACCCCTTAATAGATTTCTACAACAAGGTATTACCCCTTAATAGATTTCTACAACAAGGTATTACCCCTTAATAGATTTCTACAACAAGGTATTACCCCTTAATAGATTTCTTTCTTCATTCCAAAATCTGAATTTAACAATCAATCGGTCTAAGAATAATTTTGACAAACTTGGTAAAACGCTAAATAATAATAACAATAATAACAATAATAATGAGTATACACTATAAATAAAATTTGTACGAAAAGATTATGCACAACTAGAAAGCTAAACAGAGTTTAGAATTTGAGCTAGGTTTGATGAGGGTGGCTGATGAGTAATGCACACTTCTCAATATCTCACAACAAATAGAAAGGAATGACTGGTTACATTCACATAAAAAATAAACAATTTTGATGATATTGGCTCTGAGCGAAAAACGTTATCATTTAAAAACAGTTCCCTTCTGGCTTTTTTCCTTTTATTAGCATAGGACAAAGACATACTTCTGGCACCTAACGCATGGCCCCACATTGCAACACCTAACGCATGGCCCCACATTGCAACACCTAACGCATGGCCCCACATTGCAACAGACAAAAATATCTTGGTTGAAGCCATGCCCCACAGGTTAACTGTGGTGGTCAGAAGCGATCAGCTCCCCCTGCGAGATATCGGATTGCATCGGCATTGGTTGATAGAAAAGTTACTCCATTATCTTTTTTGCACTTCTAGCAATTTCACACTTTTTCCAATTTAAATTCTGCATCCTAACATTCACCATCGGATCTTGTACAACTCAATGAGTGTAAGCAAGCACTAAGGGCAACAAATAAAATTTCCTTATTACCAGAAGTGAACATGGTTCAATCTTAAATGGCTGGCAACATTGCGTTAAAGCATTATATAGTATGCTGTACAATATCAGGGCCAAAGATTAAGCATGACATTATTATTGTTGTTGCCATGCAAATGCCTACTTTAACTCATTCACCCCAACAAGCCGATGAGTTGGCTCAACCACTTTCTCATTGCTACAAGGAGTCAATCAGTCAGCTCTGTCAAGTGACTGCTAATAAGAAAATACGGAAATTGAGAAAAAAGGTTGTGTACAGAATGAGTTAATCAGTCAATGTATCCCAACTGTATTGCCCTGCATGCATAACATACTTCGTATACATACTTTATTATATTTTGAAATATGAATTTGAATGCTGATGTGAAAAAGAATTATTTTGAGTATCATTTCCTCATTTGTAAGAAATGGTGTAACACTCTTAATAAGATGCTTATATGAGAAGGTTAGATTATCAGCTAATCGTCGACTTTAATTTAAGATGACTCATTTCTTTAACTTTATCTCTTACAATATCCCACGCAAATACAATCTGCTTGCCATTTTTTTTTTTTAACTTCTGGACCACATCCTTTTACAGTCTGCTAAGCCAATAAAGGTGTTCATGTGACAGAGCACGATACAATGATGTAAAACAATTCTATCGTTGCTCCAATCAATTAAATAAATATGCAATGAATGCAGAATTTAAGTCCCTTCAATTTCCTTTATAATTTGTAGCATATGTTTTGCTTTTTAAAAATTCTTCTGTCAATAGACTTTTCAGGGTAGCACAAAGCTGATATAAATTGCAGGGGATTAGGTAGATCACGCAGTGAAAAGTGGCAAGGTACTGAGACGTTTAAATGGTTTTCAGTTATTCATGAATGTGCATTGCTAACCAGCCCACCATATAAGAATACATGATTTAAAACAATGGTAGTATCGTTGACATTTTTATAATTATTGCATGAGAAGAGGGAACACAAAATAACGACAGCATATATATCGGACATACTTTGTAAATGAAGTTCATCCTTTGTTTTTTTCTATTTAAAACTTTTAACATATTTTGTTCTGTTATCTTTTGAGTTGAAATTTGGTGTAAATTGCTTTCATGTATATGAAATTCCCAATTGTATTTGTCTATCTACGTATCAAAAAAACCTATCAAAAAAAAATAATTTTTTTAATTAAAAATAAACACACCTGAAAACCCTAGTTTCCAATTCATAACGATCAAGATTAATAATTTATTTATTTTGATTTAAAAAGATTCGCTTAAACCAAACTTAAAATATAAATGTTCAATTATCAAGAAATAAAGTTTGTTTTAAAGGAGCATCTCTCAAAAATACAGTATTTTGAAGAAAGAATCAAAAGTGTACACATTGATTCTTAGAAATTGTCCGTATAAATAACAGTAAAGATAGTTGCATTAAAAATGTGACAATTCTTTTACTGCTTTAATTGTAAATATTTTCTTAACGCAATGAACAAAACGCGAAGAGTAGTGTAGTCGTAGATTTTAAAGATTTAGCAATGGAAGAGTGTGACATTTTAACTCTCAAATCAAATATGAAAGAATCTGAGGAAATAATAACAAAAATTTTAAGAAATACACGTAATTAAATCAAGTCGAATATCAAGAAAATTGCCATTAAATGAAATAATTTTGTTCTTGTCAACCATTGAATAATAATAGCAGAGGTTAGCAGAAGAGGCTGCCTTAATGTGAGGGTAAAATAATATAGTAATAATAATAATCACTGCATTTCAAAAATACTTTCATGTGAAATTATAACTCAAAAACACAGAACAATAACATAAAAGGGAGACGTCTTTAGATTACTCTTTTGTTATGTTTTTATTGTTCCTACCATTGTCGTGTCATGGGCCTGCATTTTCACTTCAATAAATAAAAATGTAATAGATTAGAGGCTGATTTATTTACATAGATGGAAATATTCGACTTTCAAAACATACAACCAATGTTCAACAATTGATCATGGTAAGTGGTAAGTCTTCAAAGAATTGGAAGGTGAGCAAACAATGAGGTTGAAGCTAGTCAAAATATTTTCATCTCCATCAATCTACAACTCAGACCTAAAATCAAATATTTCAATCTTTATCAACTTGCAAGTAGACCTAAAAATCAAATATTTCTATCTTTATCAACGTCCAACTTAGACCCAAAATATTTCTATCTTTATCAACATGCAATTTAGACCCAAAATCAAATATTTCTATCTTTATCAATGTGCAAGTAGACCTAAAAATCAAATATTTCTATCTTTATCAAAGTCCAACTTAGACCCAAAATATTTCTATCTTTATCAACATGCAACTTAAACCCAAAATCAAATATTTCTATCTCTCTCAATATACATGTACTTAACTAGACCTATCAACTAACCAAAATAGTATTGCAAAATTTCCTAAAAGATTATTTAAATTATTTAAGCAGCCATGAACTCAAAACTAGTAAGTCAATATATCATTAAACATCACAAATTATCACCCATACAAATAATCATAATACATAAACTAAAGAGTTGACAGTTTCAATGGCTTTAGGTGTTCCATATCAATGTAAGCAGATATCCTGATCGTTATGTATAAAACAGTGATTGCAAACAAATGAGAGGAGGTTGCAGCTTATTCATAAAAATTTGTTTAAATATATATATCGTTACAGTTACGGTGGTAGAGAATTTAAGAAGTTGGATCGTTTCATCGTAGTGCTGGGTCTGGTAAAAATCAGTTTAATTCTAAGTTCAAGTTTCATGAAATAATGATATTCAACCAAAAACTATGCAAGCTCAGAGGAGTCTGAAAACATGGAGCGGGCATCTTAGACAAAGTGGGTTTCCTTGTTTGTAAGAAACACACAATCCTACCTATATTTAAATTAAGAGCAACTTCTATTATCACAATCGACCATAATCATTTACAAGGTGCACTGAGAAGCAGTATGTATAATTGTTATCAAATAAATAAACATAAATAATAATAATAAAGATAATAAAAACTCCAACAAAACAGACCTTGTTCACCTACTTGTCAACTGACACTAGAGGTCTAGAGAGCTTGGTGTGAATGATGAGAGAAGAAAAACCCACAAAAAACTTTAAAATAATTTTAAAAATGAAAATATAATTAAAATTGTTAGAGAAATAGGAACACATTTAAGTTATCATCCCGGTAAGTTGAGGGAAGACGCAGCATTGAAAAAATGAAATTTAAAAAATCACCTTCAGAAAAAGAACACAGCGTTACCTTTGAGGAAAGCGCACAGAAAATGTAAACAATAATACATGTAAAATAATGGTTGAATTGTTAAACAAATCATGATGGTAATTTCAAAGAAAAACAAATCGGGAAAAAATAAGAAAGGATAAAGGAAAACTTAGATAAAGTTACTACGATTATCAAGCAAACTTAGATAAAGTTACTACGATTATCAAGCATCTTAACTTTAAGACAGTAAAGGATGTCATCGTCAATTCCTAGCTTGAAGATATTTGTTTATGCGCTTCACATTTTCTCAAACAATAGATCTAAACTCTCTGGATCAAAAATTACATAATGCACAATTCGTTCCTTTTTTTTTTTTCTCCTTTAACTTAAACCACAGATTTTGGCATTCATTTTGCAAATGGCACATGACATTAGCATTCCTGATCTTTTTCAGGGGAGAGTTTTAATGTAAAAGAGAAACCTAAGCATTGTGGTTAAATCACCGATCTCAGCAAATACAGCAGCTATCTGCATGCTTTCAACCTTTGGTATATTGAGAAGTAGCCTAGTTTAAATCATAATCATAGAAACTGACAACCAATACATATCTTTCTGGGAAATAGAGAGATAGTTTGGCATTTTCAAAAATGTATCTCTGTTGACAAGAATTATATTGAAATACCCCAAAACCATAAATATGCCCTTCTTCTAACTTCACATATAAATATACTCACATAAAATGACTATAAGGAGAGCCAGCATTGACTTCCATGTCTTTAGGACTTGAATGTCGCCAGTCACATGACAAAAGTAAAGACTTTAATATAAAGGTCCTTAAGGAGATTGCTTTTTTTGATTGCTATAGTTGGAGCTTCATTTGCAACTTGCATACAAGACACATTTCCTAAACCAATGACAGAAGGCTAAATATAGTGGTACGTAAATTTATAGTAAAATCGGCAAGACAGCACTCTAATATTAATGAGTGGCTTGTTCACCATTCTAGAGATCCCAGAGTAACGGAAAAAGCGAGAGCAGAAGAGAAAAAAAAATGGGAAGAGACAAGAGATCAGATCATCTAATTGCACCTTCAAACTGTTCTTTTTGGATGAGAGTTGGAGAAAAACGGTGAAATAATCACATATTCAACGCCCAATAAATCATCACCCACTATAAAGGAGATCGAAGAATGAACAATATTTAGCATGCGACTTTTACCTTGCATCTGTCAGTCTTGGAAAGATAACCATAATCAATGCTAGCTGTTAGAATGCAACTCATGAGGTACCAGTACACTGCTGTTATTAGTTAGTTAATTGGAGTTTAAGGGCTCAGTAAACTACTACGGTTATCTCAGAGCCCATGAAAAAGTAAGATGATAAGCTAGTGAAAAGATAAAAGCACAAGTAGAAGAAATAGATTTTAGAAGAGGGAAAAAAGAAACACTTCAAATAATAAGTACAATACATATAATAATAAAGATAACTAAATGGGGAGATAATTTACAGAAAAAACCCCATCATCTCTCAAAAATAAAAAACCTAAATAATTAACAATATGCTAGTAAGTTAACCTTCAGCACGCTGTCTGAACATTTTAATTATCTGCTGGACCCCTTTATTAACTAAGAGTAAAGGACATCAGCTTACTTGTCATCTACCTATATACAACATTAATATACCATGAACAACTGAATAGCTTAGTGGGACAAATTAATGATTTTCTTTCATGAGAAAAGAGACAGAAGCAATTTACACAACCAATAATGAATATGATACAATTTCAACAGCCAAGTGGAGGTAAAAAAAAAAGAAAGAAAAAAAGTAATTGTATTATCATGCAGTGGAACCTTCGTCTAGCTTCAAGCTAATTCAATTTTACACAACTATTATCTACTTTGTTCAATCGGGTCAAGCATCAAATCATTATCCATTTAGTTTCTACTGGGGATCTCAGCAGTCTCAACTCTAATATATGCGTGCAATCCTTCTCTTCAACAAATTAAACGGATATTTGCTAAAAAGTGTGCTACAATAGCTAGCTAGGTATATTCAGAACCACAACTATTCTCAGCTTCACAGTTACGTTTTTCATTCGCCTACAATGTGTATGTTACCAGGGTCCAATGATAAGTTTTACTTATGCAGAACTGAAGATATCAGAAAAGCAAAAATAAAAATGGGAGATATAAAATTACAACAAAACGTTCACCAAAAACTACAGCTTCCATTGGGTTCCACCAAATAATAATAATAATAAACAAATAAAGTCAATATACTCATAGGACAGCCATGTTGCTTTCTTGTTTAAAGCTGCATTATTTACAGTGTTTATTATTTTAAAAAAGCGGTAACATAAAAATTAATTCTATAATACATCAAACAAACAAGTATAGAGCAGGTATTATATATAATATACATTCAACTTTTGAAAATAAAAAACAAAACATCTCCTGCTCTAATTTTGAACAATCAAAAAGTATGTTGAAGACATTTACAATCGCGTTGTATCATCTAAATTGATGGAAATAATAATAATGCTAGTATAATTGTTTGAAAACCACTGCATGAACAGAAAAAAAATCATGACAAGTCTATAAGGATAATAAATCAATAGAGATACAAAAGAATAAGAGACGCAAATTCTACTTTAGAAATTTCAATATCATTTCACAGATCCATAAATATACAGAACAAATAGATGATTAATCAGACGAGAAAGGCAATATTGAAATACACTGTTGAGTATGCCGATCATTTGTGAAAGGGACCCTGAAACTCTATGAAAAGACAGAGGAGGCAGAGGAAGGAGAAAATCCCAACAAATAATAAATAACATTACACTTACACTAACTGAAAATGATAGAAGTAAATAACCCTAGAGTCGACTTAAAAACTATAACACTGTTTAACTGTCAACGGTAAAGCAAGACAGATACATGCTAATAGTTCATAGAGAATGTAAAAATAAAGACCATTAACGCACGAAAATAAAATGCCACTGAACAAAATGTATAAACATTCATTACAATTTTGGGGTTATCAGTATTCCGACAGGGACACCAAAACAACCGCGACAACATATGGTATGGCATAAAGGGGTTATATTGTCAATTAATTATTCAATTTGTAAACATCGTCATTATTACTTTCATTGACATCATTATTATTTTTATACACATTGATCTTAAAGGCTTGTCAACAATGATCATAATTATGGCTTGTTTCATCAGCATGATAGACATTATAATACAATTTGTTGAGCGGACAACAAGTTTGAGATTAAAAAAAGGAAAGAAAAAAGGTTTGCAGATTTTAAACTGAACAAATATATGTCGAGAGAAAAACAAATTGAAAATTTAAAGTACCGTAATGATAGAATGCGTTTTGTAAAAACAAGGGATTCAAAAAGATAGTACCACACGACGGTCGGGGAAAATATAGAATACGTTTGAAAACAAGTATATATTCATATATAGTAAAGCAGGTATGATAAGAATGTATTATATATATATATATATATATATATATATATATACATGATGTATGCCTAATGTACAATATAACAATAAGAAAGTAATGTTAGTATGATACAATCAATCACACAACCTAATCATAAGAGCAGATGAAAAATTTGAAATGTAAACAAAACAAAAGAATTGTAAGTGTCATATCAGTATCAAAATAAGCTTTCATTACAATTGGTTATCATTCTTTTCTTACTTTCTTTTATCAAATCAATTTTAAAGCAAAAAACAAGGTGTATGAACAAATGATTAACAAATGAGGAAAAAAACTTCTTTTTTTTAATTCTTTACATCAATGTGATTCGTGAACTGAAAAATTTATAGGAGGAAGTCCATGAGTGGGAAAAGGTGGGGGGCCCATAGATCCATTAAACTGGCTCATATGGCTCCGCGAATCAAATCCATGAGGATAAAGCGCCATGGTGGACATCATGTGAGACTGGGCCGCATGGGGCCGATTGTGGTAAAAGGTACTCGGCTGGTGGCCGTGCTGGAGAGAATGGTCCATAGCCTGGTGGGGAGCACCCGGGAGGATAGAATTGGCATGGAGAAACTTATTGAAGGAGATATTGTCCGAGGCACTGCCATCATTGCCGGAAATGCCAAAGGGGTTCATGTGGGGAGCTGCCACTGCTGCCATCGAATGTGGGGACAGGCCACTGGCATTGCCATGGTTACCTGTGACCGAATTCATGCCAAAGCCTCCAGGCTGGAAAAAAGAGTTCTGGGCTCGGGAGTGGAAAAGGGGGAAGTGGGAAGTCATTTCGGCTGTCTTTGCGGCCGCATTCGAAATGGGCCTGGCAGGGGTGTTGAACATGCCTGAGAGGAAAGGAGTCTCAGGCTGGTGAGGTCTGGCCGCAGGTGGTGACATGCTCTGAGAAAGGGTGGGGAAATTTAAGTACGGGAAAGATGGATCAAACATGTTCTGAGACATTGCGGTGTCCATTTCAGAAGAGAAGCCAGTGTGTTGGGACGCCGTGCTTTTCTTTCGGGAAGAGGAGGAGTTGGAGGAAGAGGATGAAGAGGCAGCTTTTCGTTTTTGTGCACTGGTCCTATTTTGAGAAGAGGAATTGGAGGAGGATGAGGAAGAGGTTGAGGTGTTTTGATGGGTTGAATGGTGGTGGGATGGTGCTGATCTACTGGTGGATGTCTGATTGTTCTGACTGGGACCCATGGAGCTATTTGAACCTCGATGACTATTGGACGAGGAGCTACTTCCACTGGCACTGCTAGGGGTCACTGAATTACTGGAAGAGGATTTTTTGGCAGTGGTTTGCTTTCTGGGCGATGGCTGTTGCTGTTGAGGAGTCGACTGAGGCTGGGCCTGTGGCTGCTGTGGTGGTGGCTGTTGCTGTTGCTGTTGTGGTGGCTGTGGCTGCTGTGCGTGGTGTGTTGAGTCCAGTCGAGAGCAGTCTCTAGAATTAAAGTGAGAATGCCCATAGCTGGGGGGTATTTGGGAATGTGGATGAGAAAAGCCCATGGAGGCATGAGGGGGAACACCATAGTCATATGGGGACCGTGACGGAATGTCTCTGCCCTCCGGCAGGTGACGAAGAGGCACAGATGAGGAGGATAGGGGGGAGGCAGAGGAGGAAGGTGCAGAGGACGCTGAGGGAAATCCCATGGAGAAAAAGTTTGGGTGCGACGAGGTTAGGCGGCTCATTGGATCCATGTGATGAGTGGCAGGTGTCGGGGGATGTTGGATTGTGTTGGGTCGCTTCTGCTGTTGCTGGTAGATGGACTCTGCTGATGTCTTGTTGTGATAGCGATTAGCAGGACTTTCCATGCTGGCCTTACTAGCAGTGTAAGAGCTGCCAGAAGGTGATTTTCCAGTCGACGAACTGTTAGATGGAGCATTGCTACCTCCACGGGCATTGTTGCCACCACCACCTGAAGAGTTATTACTGGCGGGGACGTTGTTCGGGTTTCCACCAGCCGACCCACCTCCACCTGGAGCAGCATTGTTGTTACTGATGTAAGTGGGGGAACGGGCAATTGGAGGTATGTTGAGCTTGGGCTGGTGGTTCAAAGTCATGAGGCTAGATGGGCCCATGTTGAAATCAGCGGTGGATGAGGAAGAGGCATTGGTTTGAAGGGGCCGGGCTGAGGGGGACGTGTGTTGTATTTCCATATTCCCCAAGGGGTGCATGGCCAAACTGTGATGGGAAGAGGCGGGAGAGGTGGAGGAGGAATGGGCCATGGAGGGAGGAGGCGGAGCAAAATAAGAATTTCCATAAGGAGATGAATGAGGAGCAGCTGAAGGCACAGTGGGTTGGCGGCCAGCACCAGCCCCCGCACTGGCGTTGCTTGTGTTACTCACCACACCTCCTCCAGCCGATGGAGCATTAGCACTGCAAGATGACTGTTGCTGAGGATGGCGAGGGCCGGCAGATGAGGAGAGGGAGAAAGAAAACGCTCCATTCGGGTTATTATTGTTGGTCGTGGAGGTCATTGGCATGTTAGCAGAGCTGGGTATGGGAGAAGCGTTGGAGACATTAGAGCCCATGTTGGTAAAGTTAAAGCTCTCATTTGGCATTCGTGATGAAACTGGAGTATTAGCACCAGCTCCGTGGTCGATAATTTTGTCTACAGAATACTGATTCTTCTGCTGCTGAGACGTGTTCGGTCCCGGTGGATAGCCCTTGAAATTTCCCGGTATCTGGTGTGGACTTGGCTGCTGTTGTGGTTGTTCTGGCGTAGAATGAGCGGAGGAGGGGCTCATGTGTTTTAGCTTCATGGCTGAGCCACTGGGAGGAGAGGCAAAGTTGGCATTTCTGGGGGAAGAGTCAGGTGGGTGGAAGAGTTGGGGCATGGGAGGAGGACCAGTCTGTGTTTGAGGTTGGGAATTTGACTGAGGTGGATGGGATAACGGCGGAGCAACAGACCTATCATTCATCGGATTGTTGGGCTGCGGTTGGGCTTGCTGCTGCTGTTGACACTGGTGAGGTGGTTGTTGCTGCTGAGCCGCAGGGGACATGCCATGCACGGAGCCAGGATTACTGGCTGAGCCAGGAGATGCATGGAGTTTTGGAGATGGAAGTGGAGTGGTGGAAGAGGCGGAAGGGGGCCGCAAATTATGAGGACTACTCTGAGGAGGAAAGTGAGATTGAGGGGGAGGTTGCCTTTGCTGTTGTTGTTGCTGATCCAAATGAGCTTTCTGTTGTTGCTGGACATCCGGTACCTGAGGTGGACCATGTGTTGGTTGCTGATGAGGGGGCATGGGTGGTTGGAGCTGAAGAGGATGTTGTTGCTGCTGTTGTTGTTGTTGTTGTTGCTGTTGTTGTTGTGGAGGCTGTTGTGGTTGCTGTTGTTGTGGAGGCATGCTCATTCCCAGGCCATCACCTGGCATTGTTACGTGAGACAGTTGCTGAGTCTGACTTGGTCGTCTTTGTTGCACACAGCTGGTGTTAGGTGACGGATCATCTGCAATTTCTGAAGTGATTGGCTTCAGAGTGAGAATTTCAGGCAGCGCCTCCAAAGATGAACTGCACAGAGAAGGTAGCTGTGAATCAGGAGTTGATACAGCATCTAAGAGTGGCAAACTGGCGCTAGAATTCAGGCCATATCCTCCGTTGGCTTTTGGACCAGAATTGGAAGACTGGCAAGATGATTTGAGTGGTGGAACATCAGGCATCATGGTTGGGACATCTCCAGGCGGTGCCATCGGAATCTGGTTGGATTCTGAAGTGGAAATGCTGTCAACTAGGGAACTCACGGGTGACTTGCGCTCTGGAGTTGGGGTGTGCATGCGAGATGGCACTTGCATTTGAGGTGGGTTGGAGTGCTCCAATTGAGAGTTCTTTGAGGTATTGCCCTGAGACATCATCAGCATTGACTCTGAATGATTTGTTGTGTCAGGTGGTGCCGGAGTTCTTAAAGCCGGTAGATCAACTTCTGGAGGAGACAAAACTGGGTTGTTCAAGTTAGGCGGGCTGGCATGAAAATTTATCTTTCCTGGCATTTCCTGGTTGAAAAAGTCTGCAATTGTCTCAGGAGGCAGTCCTAAAGAGTCGTCATGAGATTCTAACTTGGGCGAACTTTCAAAATCAACCACTGTGAAGTCCATGGAAAAAGTCTCATCCAGGGAAGGGGGCAGGGAGTCAGCAGTTTCAGGCCCACTCTTTTTGGACACATTTTGGGACAGGTGGGAGGAAGAAGGTGCCGTGGAGGCTGGGGCCATGGTCGAGGAGGTTTGGATCGTGGCACAGGACTGAGAGACGGGTGTCACAGAGGATGACAAGTTGGTCAATGACTGAGATGAGATCAACATGGATGGACATGACACAGAGGGAGCTTCGGACATATTCAATGACGATGAGATAGGGGTCACTGACGTCAAAGAGGAGTTTGATGAAGATGACGGAAGTGGGGATGGCAAAGGAGGCGATATCATCTCTAGGGTGGCCGTGAACGCTGTGGAGGTATGGAGAGGCGTTGATATGCTCACTGGTGTCGACAGAGATTTACTATTTGACGGAGGAGCTGATGAGGCAACAGAAAAAGATGGTGATATTGATGGCATTGAAGCCGAATGAGAAAGTGAAACGTTCGACAGCATACAGTTAGTAGTGGCAACCTCCGAAGTGGTAGTGGCAACTGCTGCTTTAGTATTTGCTCCATTCCGAGTGGTAACACCTACATTTGAGGGTTTAGCTTCAATCGTGGAAGTATTATCGGTGTTGGTCTTATTCTTACTCTTCTTTGAGCCACTTGCTTTCTTGGTTGGGGACTTGGCTGGCGTAGGTGGCTGTAAAAATGGAACTGCGGAATCTTCATCATCCACAAAATCGTAAATATCCGAAGAAGTGCTGGCAGCAACTAAGGAAGGCTGTTGGCTAACTGTTGTATTTGTATCCCCAAGAGCAAAGAGAGACAGTTCTGATATGCTATCATTTTGGGCCTTGCCTTTAGATTTCGCCTTTTTATTGTCAGTTTTAGAAGAAGAGGAGGAAGATGTGTCCCGCCGTTTGCGCATGCGATCTTTGATAGTTGATGCTCCTGTACCAGAGGATGCTGATGCAACGTCTACGGTCTCTGTCTTGGATATGTCTTGTTTTGTTGTGGTCTTAGATGACTGAGAAAGAGGATCAGGCAATGGAAGCTCTTTTCCTATAGGCACAGTGTTTTCTTTGGTTGTAGTAATGTTTTGATATTTGGCAGAGTTTGTAACCGCAAACAAGTTGCTGTCGGCTTCTGAGTTAAGGCTATCCATTTTGTCAACAACATCCATTAAGCTAATCAGACTTCCATCTGTATTGAGGAGTTTGCTTTCACTGACAGAATGTAGAATTTGTTCCTTGGCAGTATCATTTTCGTTTACCTCCAACACAGCCAGCAAACTGTCTTCCTCTGATTTCAACAATTCTTCTTTTGTTCCTTTCTGGCCTTTATTTGCTTCCTGCAATTCTTTTTTCGCTTCTTCCTCCTTCCTTGCTTTCTCCCGTTCTTCTTTTTCCTGTCTCAGTTCAGCCCTGGTCTTCCTCTTCTTTGCTGGCGGTTTCTTTTTTGGTTCCGTTGCAGGGGTAATATCTGAAATAAGAGGCATGCTGTCATCCTTTTTGACAACTGATGCTGCGGCAGTATTAGCAGCTGTTGATTTCTTGCTGCGACTTTTACTTTTGGGTGCTGGCTTCTCCGGCACCGCCGAAGTCTGAGATGTTGATTCTGAAAATAATCGAGCTTCGCCTACCACACCAGAGACCGGAGTAATGACTCCTGGCGGCCATGAAGGGGCTGGTGCGATTGGGACATAAGCTTTTACAGGGGTAGAGGTAGTCAACGTAGCAACGGATGATGCCCCAGATGTCAAGGAGTTGGAGGAAAGTGGTGACAACAAAGCAGGACAGTTGCCCTTGCTTACAGTCAATGAGGAGCTGGTGGGTTTTGAAAGTTTACTGTTGAAAGTACTGTTAACACTCATGGTAAGTTTGCCTTCGGCTGAGAGGGTGTTGGAAAGTTGGGCAAAGACGTCTTCGGCCCTAAAAGAACCTCCGAGAACAGGCTGGCTCTGTAAAGGCGATGACAGTGCCGGTGATATGGGCTGGGTACTGGTGAATACTGATGTAGACAGGGGACTAAGTAACTGGGAGGAGGAGAGTGAATTTATTGAAGATATTGCATTCACGATTAATTGCTGCTGCGCTGCTTGGTTTCCAGCCGACGATGAGGCGACTGGAATGTTTGGAGAAACGATCGGCGTGATAAGCTCCACACCAGGTATCTGCATACGGAGTGGCTGGGTAGGGGAAATACCTCCGACCACATCATTTTGCACTGATGCAGACGCACTCACTGTCAGGGCTGGCGCCAGACTTATGTTAGGACTAAAACAAGAGTGAGCAGGAGAGGTGGAGCTCACACCACCAGTACAGTTTTCGTCAATGATTAGTTGTATATTATCATCTTCTTCATCGCAAGAAGATGATTTTAAGTTGATTTGAAGCTCCGTAGACGACCCAGAGATATTCATATTTGAACCAGACACATTCATCCCCGAACTATCCACACTGCGGTTATTAGCATGAGAGAGATCAGTGGAAGTTGCATTTTCAGAATCCATCAGTATTCCAGCAGTGGCAGTGGCTTGTGCTAGCAGGTCCGTCTTCAACTTCAAATCTTGCTCTGCTTTGCTTTGACTTGCGCTCCTTCCTTTCACTTTTTCAGTGGGCAAGTTTTTCAAAGGAGACAGCAACGGTACAGAGGCACTCGTTGATGAGATCTGCTGTTGCTGCTGCTGCTGTTGTAAGATGAACTGAGGAGGGACTTCAGCAGCAGCAATTGGCGAGGATCTGGCAGCTGATGGAGAAGACCGTCGCCTATTTTGAGATTTTGGGGCAGAAGAAGTTTGAGGGGCTCGAGCGGTCACAGCCTTTTGTCCTATACTGGTTCCTAATGGCAAATGAATTCCTCCGGGTAAGGAAGATGCCAGGCTTGATGCCGAATTTGCTTGAGCAGCTGAACCGATGGGCAAGTTAGCGGTGTTGGTCACAGCTGGGGCCAATGAGGGAAGAGTCTGCAATTGAGAACAAAACCATACATCAATTTCACATGTGACAAAAAATTGAAACAATCTGATTATATTTCATCTTTCATGATAATTGACAATTGTTTATTTGTTCATGACTAGTGTGACTACTAGTTTACTTATAAATGGCAAAGTGTAAAAAAACAAAACACTACCGCCAGTTAGTTAGTTAGTTATTTGAAGTTTAAGGGCTCAGTCAACCACTAGGGTTATCTCAGAGTCCATGAAAAAGT
>JASKDV010088450.1:0-14929 GCA_032466395.1 Aegires albopunctatus | reverse complement strand
ATGTCAATTTAATGAGCTTTAAACCACCCCCAGTTCATTCCAATTGATCATGGAAATATATGAACACCGTGTGTCCATTGGTTTAGAAGATTAGCGGCAACATACACACACACACCCACAAATCCACACACAAGAAGTGGGATTTATATATATAGATTATTTCTTAGTATTATCTAATCCGGAAAATTCTGTAATCCGAACAAATTGCAGAGAACGGAGATGTTTGGATTAGAGAGGGCAGACTGTACATTCAGTCAGTTCCCCCCTTCCCTCCACCCCTCCCAGCTTATTCATACATTCTTCATGCCAATGCTTTCCGTTTCCCAATGTCCCAGTTCTGATTTCCTCATCTTCATGCGTTTAGGTTAAAATTCGGTCGACCCGACATAGGCAACGATTCAATCTTCGCCCGATCCTTCAGCATGTTGACATTGAAGACTTCGCCATATTATATGTCTTGCAATTGTCAACTTTCAACATTTTCCCATGTTCACTTATAGTACTTGCATGATGAAGTGCGACGAAAAGGACATTCGCTTATTGGAGCTCATGTTTACCGGCGTGGTATTACTGAAGTAATGTAATAGATCTAATCTAAATCAAATAATATCAGTCAGAGAATCAACTTTACACACCACAACAGAGCCACATGTGAGAGATGGTCTCTAGCTTTTGCCTGGCTACCAAATAGACTATACTTTATGGGCTACGGGTTCATGAGACAAGATGGCTAATCTGTATTTAGATCTTCTTGGCTAACAAAAATTGCTCTTCACTCACACCAGCGAGGGAATGCTGACTTAGTAGGCTAGCTTACTTGTTCCTTGTTCTGGGGGCCGTGGAACTTACTCGGGCTGGTTTGTTATTTCAGTCATGAACAAAGAATAAAAAAGGGTTGGTGGGTAAGAACACATGTTCGTTAAAGCCATTAGTTTGTTATCGATTGTTCGTTACAGGCATAAAATAATTATTGAATTAATGAGGGGGTGGAAATTGGGTATAACTATTCATTTGTTATTTCCATCAATTCGCTTCAAGCTTGTTCGTTACAAGTCCCTGAAGTAAACAATCAGTGTTGAAGCATCATACCTTTTTTCTTTTCTTTAACAGTAAACTCATCAACAAGTCTGTGCCATCAACTATTGATGAAAGAACCATCAACAAAACCAACTTAAACTCTGTCTACCGTCGCCGCGAAAACTTGATATTGGTCATCAACTCTGCTAGCGGTATTGGTTGTTACATCGTTAACATTGGCCCAGAAGACATAGATAGAGGAACAAATCACTTGGTCTTGGGTCTTATGTGGCAGATTATCAGGGTGAGACATTTCAGTTATTATTATTATTTCTTGATGTTGATGTGCTTAATCAAGGTTTTAGCATTATCCCTTAGACAAGGTGAGTGTTTTAAGAAGAAATAATGTAGTGGATGTATTGAAAACATTTTTGATCAGAAAATTTTTCAATCATCTCAGTTTTCTTTCTATTAATGGAAATGAGCCCATGATTTATTAAGTCCCCTGTGTCAATTCTTGTCTGGCTGCCAACCCTGACTTGAATTTTGAAGATAGAGAGGGGGAAGGGAGGGGTTGTTGTTGCCAGTATATTATGCAGACTCACATAGCATTCCAAGGGATTCAGTCAAAATGAAGTGTCAAGAACCAATTGAAATACCAGTGCCCTTGAAACATCACGAACAGTCGAACAATGGTCAGTGTTAGTGGTCTCACCTCCCGGCTCTCGTCAGTGCTGATGATCGATGTGAGTACCATTCATTGTCAACAGACACCCAATCAGAATTGAAACATGAAAACCATTCAAAGCACTGCCTTCTGCTCATGGCCTCAGCCTCATTGCCAAAAATTTATTTGAGTATGCTGTATGTTGTCACCGGCAGTTTTATCCAGATTCTTACAAAATTGTTCTGTTCTTTTGTGGCATCCATGACTGGGATACAGAAGCAAAAAAAAAAAAAAAAGTTTTCAACAACTAACCAAAAACAGTTATTTTCTCTTTAAGTTAACCACATATTTCATATTGCAGGTGGTTCCTGAACCCATCCAATGTATTCATCAATAAAAACTGAACCTCACGATAGATTTGTCTGCTGTTTTGTAAGCTGTTCAATTAAATGATGGAATTCGGGCAATTAGCGCAAGGATTAGTAATTTCCTCGCATCAGATCTGGTTACCTTTTGAATACGTATTCATGCCCATTGTTGAGTTTATACATTTTTACACAATTTGATGTTGGAAGTTGAGAGAAATTTGACATTTGATTCATTTCCGTCATGAATCTGTTGTATAATCTCTCCAGATTGGTTTGCTGAGTGATATCAATTTGGCACATCATCCAGGCCTTATCCATCTGTTAGAAGAAGGTGAAACCTTGGAAGATTTGCAAAAACTTTCCCCAGAAGCCATCCTTCTCCGATGGGTCAACTATCATTTGAAAAACGCTGGCTGCCCCAATCGCATCAATAATTTCTCAGAAGATATCAAGGTAAGTTATACAAATTGGCAGCCTGTTTGATTTTAACTCTACAACTACAAAAATAAAAAATAGGTGTGAATGTCACATGAGCTAGAATTCAAAATAAAAATTATTATCATTGTTCTTATTAAAGATATTAGTATAAGTATAATTATTGTTATGTTATTATTTTATTTAGATATTATTGTTGTTGTTGGTTTTCTTACTACTACTTCTATATTGGTAAAGAGAGCCTGAAAGGCACGTGCAAAGTGTATGAATTTCAATTAGGACTGTTGATCAGATTCCAAACTTAATTCTTATCATTATCAATTCTGATTTCCTAAAAATCGATAAAGCATTAAATAAGAAATCCTTCTGGTCTTGCACGAGAAAAATGTTATGTACATATGCCAAATTTATTATTATTGTTGTTGTTGTTGTTGTCTAATAGTATTTTCTGAAATACTTAAATCTTAGATGTTTATCTAATATCAAATAAACAACCCATGGTACCTATTGCATTTTATGCTTATCTTCATTTGTGCCAGGGTCACTCCTGCCCTCTTTTTTCATCTTACTTATAATCAAATTATTTATCAATGTCTAATTAACATACTTTATTTATCAATTTATGATTTCCGTTGCCTTTTCACCCCTCTCTCTTTCTCTCATCTCAGAAATCTTTCTTGAGGATGGGTTCTCAGATTATTACCATCTTGTCTTATACGTTGGTCTACTTTTTTGGGTTAAGTTTCTACAAGAAAGAGAGCTTGGGAATTGTTCTTTTCCATTGACGTTGTAGCTTACTCAGATTTATTTAAAAGGAGTTGATTTGCTAAAGTATCTTTGCTTCGTCATACTTCTGATATCCATTTGATGATTTCTTGATTTGAATCGGTTTGTTGTTAAGGTTCACTCTAGAAAGGTTAATGAAAATAGGAAAGAAAATCTGGAAGCAATTTGTAAAAAGGATGTTAATGAGAGACTTTGGTACTATATTCAAATGATTAAGTGAGGCATTGAAACACTGATAGTGGAAAACAAGCGAATGTTGTTTTTATAATGAATTTATATAAAGATAGAAAATATTAAAGTAGGATATTATTTTGTATGTGTGTGTAAGTTAGATATAATTCTTTAATGCATTTTTTAGAAATGTTTAGGTATGATCACCGTACAAGTCAAAACTTCATTCATTCGAGTTGAAATTTTGCTCTGATAACTTTTAGATTATAAAATCATTAGAAGATGGTTCTGTACAGGAATTTTAATATTTATCAATCATCATCATCATCATCATCTTCTTCTTTTTCTTCTTCTTCTTCTTTTTCTTTTTCTTATTCTTTTTCTCCCCCTCTTCCTCCTCTTCCTTCTCCTTTTATTTCTATTTCTATTTTTAAAGCTTGTGTAGTTATACGTTAAATGTCTGGTGTTTTGGTAAGATTTTATGAAAAAATAAAGGAGGTGGGAAGAAATTGCTATGTTTTGAAATGCATTGCAAAAAGAATTACTGAATGCCATATTATTATTTTTTTTTTTTTTTTAAATTATTTTTTTTTCCCTTGTTTGAGAAATGATTCATATTGAATTTCTTAGTTCTTCACAACAGGTAGTAAAACATTTTAAGGCAAACTCTAGATACATTTATAGGATTGAAAAGAAACTAATGATGAAAAGGATGGAGAGTAGGAGAGGGTGGGTGCAGTGTTTAGGATTTTATTTATTTCCCGCTAAGTGTTTTTCTTTTCTAACTGAAGAATCGGGTAAGTTAATATCTTATCTATGTTATGTGTTTTTCATCAGTGGCCGATGACAAAAGTAAATCTATGATTTTTGTAAGAATATTAATGTCCCATTGTATCATGAATTCTTTTTTAGAAATCTTGTGCTGAGAATAACCTTTCCTCTTGTCTCTATTGCATTCTAGCAATTGATAGTAGATAATATGATTATTGAACATTTTGAAATTGATATGGCAAATCATCTGATTTTTCTTGTGATCATCAGCTATGGTACCTCTCATACATGCATCAAGGAACAAGAGATATAAGAGGCTTGATGAATGACATCTATTAATTTCTAGAGGAAAAATCTTCTCCATCTCATATCTTTATCCCTTGTTCCTCTTCATTGTTTTGTTTTTTCCCCCCTTCATATTAGATTATTGTACTTGTTCATCTTGTTAAATTATTCATTGAATAAGAAACAATTAATAGTTAGGAACAGTGTGGTCTCTCTAATCCGGACTTCTGTAAACCAAATCCCTCTGTAATCCGAACCCATTTTCTGGGAATGGATTTTTTTCTTATTATTTCTTAGTATTCCCTAATCCTGAACATTCTGTAATCTGAACAAATTGCCGGGAATGGAGGCGTTCGGATTACAGAGACCAGACTGTATGTAAGAGTATAAACAAAAGATAACATTATTGAAATGATGTGAAAACAATTCTGACTGAATTTGCACTTTTCATCTTACTTATTAACTGTTCTGAAGAAACTGGTAAGTGGGCAGCGCGCAGAGAGGGGAAGTTCCAGAGGCGTGCCACAGGCTCGGATTGAATTTTTAACATCTGTCTTTTAATATATATTTTTTTCGTGAAACACAACATCAGTTTTTCTGTTCACAATCATTTATTTTATCAGCTATAGAAACTACAATTCACTTCTAATATTTTTATCAAACTAAAATATATTTTAATTGATATGGCCAAAGTTGTTTTTTGTTTGAAACATAATTTTAGTTTATCTGATGTAAGTGGGAGTGTATAGCCAAATATTTAATGCCTTTTGAGTTTTTTGCGATTTCATGTCATTGTACATTGGACTAAGCAAGAATTGTTGAGATCTGGGAGGATGTGAATTTAAATACACTCCTCTCTTTGATACTGTCCTGTAATCTTCTTGCATAATCTTTAATATCACAACTGTCAAATTATAAGAGAACTTTGGCTTTCAGCATTGACTAGAATATATTGATTCTGTACTGAATTTCTAAACTTTTCATTTCCCGAAAAATTAATATTATTCTGGAAACAGTCCTCTTGCCACATCAATGTTTCTTTTCATGGAAGGATTTATGTTTTCTCTCTCAAGTTTATATTGTCTTCCTTTCAAGAGACTTGACATTTATATTTGATGCACGATTCCACATCCTTGATGTTTTGATGTACTCTCTATCATCATCATTGTAAAACTGCTGTTCTCTCTATATGATCCTAGGAACTATGGGCACATTCTCACATGGAAATTGGGTTTATATGTAAATGCTTTTTTTAGTAAACTTGAAACCCTGTCTTCACATCCAATGGCACAGTTGTATTTCCCTCCTCATAAGCACTGCGTAATGTAAAATGTTATAATATTCAAGAAATAAGAAACACCTTGTCATACTCACGTACTTGATCTGAAACAATTGTGTTGTATGAAATGTTGCTATTTTATGTAGAATTAATGTTTTAAAGCTGTAATTACTTGCTAAAGTTAGAAGTTAATGGAAGACAATAAGCGTAAGTTAACCTTCAATTCAGATAATTATTCATATTATTTTGTGGAACAAAATACCAGAGATTGAGATACAAATATAAATGAGGACAGTTTGTTCTTAGTAATGAAGTTGTCTTTTTCAAAACAAATGAAAAGAAAAAAGATTAGCCTCTCAGCTTAAAGGATATATTTGATAGCAGTGCTTTAACAGGTTATAACAATTATTCTTGGTTTGTGAGTGTTCAATGACTTGTACTTGTACAGAAATGATGTTGGATACTATATTGGGGCTTCAAGTGAGGAGAAATTTACATTATTTCGTCATCTCATTTTCTAAAATAATATAATTTGCTTTTTATGATTTGCAACTGACTTTTTCGGATTAAATTTTCATGATTAGTTTGCTAGTTGTATTCTTCTGATCATGACAGTCAGACGTCCTAGTCTGCTGCTTATCATGTCTTCACCTCTTGTTCATAGTCATTAGTATTCCATTTTTGAAACACAGACTGTCAATTATTGTTAATCATCAGCCTCTATCATTGTCAGTTTAAAATTCATATTGTCTTTCGCTCACTGAGAACCATCCTTTCATCATATTGACTTTTCCATCCATCTTGTAATGCACTCCACCGCCTTTCTTTTATCCAATGAGAAAGTCACCATTGCTTTACATCATAGTTTGTGCCTAATCTGTCTCTTTTCTTAGTCTCCTTCTCATGGCTGAATAATGTGTCTGCCAACATACTAAATAATCTTATTGCTAGTATATCCCAGACACTTATTTGCTAATGAAAAGTTTTATCCAGCTGTTTCTTTCTTTCAATGATCTCATCCTTTGTATTAGCTTTAAAAATTTTTATATAACTATTGTTTCTTTAAATTTCATTCTTTTCACTTATTTTCTTTGATCAAAATAAAGTTGAGGTTGTAACCTGTAGTTGAACCAATACATACCTGTCAAATGTCACATTGTACTGTAGTCTACATTTGTTTTATAATTTTTGATTGGAAATGGTGTTGGTGGCTTGTTTCCCACGAATGATTTGCCTTTGATATTTATGTCATCGATTGATATTTTATTTTCATTTTTTCTCTCCCAGGATTCTGAGGCCTACACTTATCTTCTTCATCAAATATCTCCAAAGGATAAAGGAGTCGATCTGCAACCTCTCCATGTATGTTCTTTATAGTCTTGTTAAGAAAATTCAAATAGCAGCCATCGAAAATGTATAAAACATGTTTAATACATTTTCCACACTGAAACGGTCCACATCCTCCCATTTTTCCATTGTAGATTGTATGTTGATGATACAATTTATTTATTTTTTTGTATGTGGCAAGGGGACAGGTATCACTTTGAGAGGTTGGCAGTCCATCCCATCATATTGTATCAAGGCAAATGTCATGTATTTTCCTTAAGTTGTCATGGACATTGTTATATTTTTTTAAGTAGATTTTTTCAGATAAGCAAGGCCACTATAAAAAAATAAATGTCTTAGTCTTAGCTTGACATGACATTAAAAAGCCTAAGATAAACTATCATGTTTTACTGGGTTTAAGAAACCAAATATAAATATTCATAACATTAGAATGTCACAGGTCTTTAAATTGTTTCATGTGAGATCAATTATTTTTATTTAAAAAGGTTTGCAGCTATAGATTAAGTTACATTATATAGGGAGAGATGTAAAGAAAGCTCATGAACTTTGATAACTTCAAAATGCTTTCATTGATTCAAAACACATTTGCCTTCCTAATTATATTATCACTTGTTATTGTTGATATATAATTTTAGAATCTCGATATGTCGCTCACTTATTAGCCACGCCATGATAAATTATAGTGTCAAATTTCATATTACATGGCTGATTTCTTCGTAACCAGCTACAAGCAATTCCATTGCTGAAAAATCTGTCAACACTGTCCACAGTATTTATGAATACTCTAACCATTTGCATACATGCTTCAATCAAAAAGTTATGGTTTCAGCAGGCATGAGTTGAAATGGAAAGACTCAATTTCATCGACACATATGCAAAAGTGAACTGTGGAAATTACATGATTGTTTATAATCAGTGATGCAATTTGCATGATTGTAGGGGTGTGCCAAATTACAAAATTGAACATATATATCCAATCAACTGAAATTAATAAGAGGTACAAAGTTGAAGACAGGTTTATAATTGTCACAGTATTTAGCAGTATTTTGATGGAGACATGATTGGTTTGGTTTGGTTGTTTTTTTGTTGTTGTTTTGTTTTGTTTTTTGTTTATCTAGAAACATTTTTTGTTCTAAAAGCTTAAGTGGGCTTTACAACGAAAGTTTTGAATTGCTTTTTTTCTCTCTCAAATATTTAGGAGCCAGACAAAAAGAGGAGAGCAGAACTTATGTTGAAAAATGCAGACAAAATCGATTGTAGATCTTTTGTCGGGCCCTCTGATGTGGTAGAGGGCAATTCTAAATTGAATCTTGCCTTTGTAGCTAATCTCTTCAATAACTACCCAGCTTTAGAGAAGGTGGATGATGATGTGGAACTGACCTATCATGAGGAGACCAGGGAAGAGAAAAGTAATTTTTGATTTCATTTTATCAAATAATATGTCATTTTCCCAAGATGTTATTATTATTATTATTATTTTTCATATGTCCTTTTGGATTTGTCTATATCTTTCATTCTTGCACAAGTTTTATGCTTAAATCCAGCTTAAGATTTGTGTTCACAATCAGCCTAGGGTATTTTGTATGTTTGTAATTAATGGGTGGCATTTATTCTGTAATATCTTATACAGCAATTATTGTTCAACTCAGACGAATAGTGCAGTAGAAGTATAATAATTTTGTCTTTACATTAATCTACAATTATATTGAAAACTTATCAGTATAACTTAATGTTTTAGAATATTTTTTAAGGCGATAACCACTTTATTAGAATAGCGTTCTTTGCCAGGGCAATTCAAATAATCTTTCCGTTTATTTTTTACTTTTGTCACCTTGCCAAAATTTATTTTTTACCTTCTGGCTTTCAATTCTTTGATTAGCTATTATTAAGCATAAATATGGTGAAAAGAATAGGAGATGATCTTCATGTATATATCATATATGATAATGCAATTTAACTTGACCCATGTCAGATGCTATTTTTAATGATTTAAAACCTAATTTCAAGCGCAATGTTATTTTAAAAATATGCTTATCTAATGCTCTACACCATGAAAAAAATTAATTAAAAATCAAGCACCTTCAATGTTTTTTTATTGGAGACATTCGGTTTTTTTATTGTCATTTGAAGACACTCACCTCAAAAACTGAAATTTCAAAATGACTACAATGACTGTTAATTACACTTATGTGCTTAAGTTGTCAAATATCATCTTTGGATTGAGTCATCCATGATGTTGAACAAAATAAATAATAAACGTTGAAAGATGTATTTTATCACATGAATTTAATCAATGGAAGCTCAAAATAGATACAATGGAACCATTATTGGCAGGTGAAGCATCATTGCTAACAGAAGCACACCTCTTGTTCTAAAACATTGTTGCCTCAATTCAACATTTTGCAGCTGACAGTGTGTTCTAGAGCAGTGGTTCCCATCTGCTGGTCCACGGAGTGGTGCTGGCCTCCGAAAACATTGCATTGGTCTGTGAAAAAATTGCACGTGTCCGCGAAAAAAATTCCCCGTCAGCAAATAATTGGTCAAGATATTAATTCTTCACCTTAGCTGTCACCAGATACGCACCACATAAACCTGGGACAAGCAATTATTAATCATACAAATGGTGCTAAATGTCCGATATCTTTGCAGTCAGAAATGATGACAGACTTGGACCGTCTTTTGGTGTACTGTATTTCGTTATGCCACACTCTAGCTAGAAATAAAACAGCCAATCATTGTTCATTATTAGCTCAGATAGGTAACGTGTTGTTAAAAGGTCGTGCGATTGACGGTCCGTAAACTTTCATTTTCATTTTTACCTGTGCAAAAAGGTTGAGAACCACTGTTCTGGAGGAACGAATAAACTCGAAGCACGCTCATTCAATACAATAATTCTTCTATTCGCAGAGTTCTCAGAGAAATTGAAGTTAAAATCTCATGAGCTGCTTGTTTGTGCCATTACTTTCATCATGTTTTCTATATTTATCTTCCATAGCATACCGCAACTGGATGAACAGCATGGGAGTGTCTCCATATGTCCATTACATCTACAATGACTTAACTGATGGCCTCATTCTCTTCCAGTTGTTTGATATTGTTAAACCTGGTGTTGTCAACTGGAATAAAGTCAACAAAAAGTTCAAAGCTTTCCAAGCCAAAATGAAAAAAATAGGTACGTCAACATAAATATTTTATCTTATATATTATCAGTTATGTTAGTTTCACTTTCAATTTTGTATGGCATTGTGGTCTTGTGGTAGACATCTGGGCTGGTGATCGTAAGGTCTCAGGTTCGAATCCTGGTTGGGCGTGATGTTGAGTTCTTGGGAAATACTCTTACATGCATTTCCTCACTGTACCCAGGTGTAAAATGGATACCTGGTTATTGGTAGAGAAAGATCTTGTCAGTATTCTTGAGTGAAGCGCCTTTCATTGGGTCGCACCTCTGTATGCCCCCTGGGGGTGTTGAGAAGGATTTGGATTGCAATGACCTCCCAGGGAAACTCTGTAAAGGGCAATTAGCACATTTAGTGGGAACGTGCCATATAAGAAAACGTTCTTTACTTTACTTTCTTTGTTTGACCGAGGTCCTTCCTGACTGATAGTTCGGGATCAGTAGAATGATAATGCTTGAACTCAATAAGCCTGAATGTGTAAATTTCCTTGAGGCATTATAAGATGTTAAAATAATCTGAGAAATATCTGGGCAGATGTCAATATCAAAAGTGATGAAGAAGGGAATAGATGAGGATAATGAGACAGGCCCTTACTTGGGAATTAGAATATTGCTTAGAGTGGCTGGAACGATGTGCAAGCACTCGATGCAGGCAGTGATAATAATAGCGCAAGACAGAGATGACTGGTGAGAGAAAGTTGAGGCCCTATGTGACATATGACGACATGGGAAGGATGTGAGACACTAAGATAGGTGTAAACACAGTTTGCAAAATTGGTGCTTGTGTTTTGGTTTGTTTTTTTTTTTAAGATGAGTATGTGTGAGCATGTAGGAAGTAAGGAAATTTTGGCATGTGATCAATAAATAAAGGAAATTAAAAAAAAAAATAATAAAAAATCAACAAACATTTTCATTACCTCATTACTCTTTCTTAACAGTTATAAATTAATAATGGTGTTATTTATTCAATCTATCTATTTGGTGAAATGTTGTAAAACACAGCTTCAACCTGTCAGATTAGGCATCTAAACTACCACTTTTAGTTGAAATTTTCCGTTATCATTCGCATATGTCCCAAGAATGTTACACAGTTGAGTATCTAATATATATATATATATATATAAACTAGCTGGGTACCCGTGATGTTTGTAGAATTACCAATGTCAAATGTTGTGTCAAACCATTCATACTTCAGATGAATACTAAGAATAAGAAAATTGCTGTCCGCTCCGCTGAAGCTTAATGCTTGGTTTAAATCTAGCCCTAGAACTAGAATATGAGATCAAGAAAAGGAGCCAGATCTTGATCTAGATCTGGACAGCTAGATGTAGCTGACCCATTTCAGCGTTGCTTGCAATAGTTAAACAACACAATTATATAAAATTAAAAGATTCCAGTGCAAGAAGTGCTTAAGTGCCAAGTCTAGCCAAAAGTGATATCAAGTTCAATAGAAGACAGAAGTTGTATATATGTTTCATAACGAAAAATTCCCTTACTTACAGTATTTCCTGATTGATCTTTTATAGAATACAAATGAATATCTGTTCATGCAATAGGAGTTCAGCTTGTTACATGTTACTATTAAATCTAGATTAAATAATAGTTAAGGTGATTGCTATTCATTTGAAGCCATTTTCTATCTCCAAGTTGATGTTCATTTTCCTCCCCAGAAAACTGCAATTATGTTATTGATTTGGGCAAACAGCTGAACTTTTCATTGGTTGGGGTTGGAGGAGAGGACATTCACAATGGTGTAGCCAACCTAACTCTAGGTAAGCAGAATTAAGGCAAAATTTTAATATTATGTGCATACCGTATTCATTCTAATAAACGCCCGGGGGCCTGAAAATGAGGGGGGTGGGGGGGTGTGCTTCTATTAGGCGCGGGGCGTTTATTAGAATGAATACGGTAGTTGCCACTTGACCCACCCGTTTTGTGTATAATTCAAGGTGTCGAAGTGGAATTATTTTACCACTGAATGAAAAGTTAAAAACTTATTATTTTTAAAACAGAAAAACAATGAGGAAACATCATAAATGGTTTCCAGTGTGCTTTAATAAATGTCTCCATCTTCCTTAGGATTACAAATTTTGTTTATCACAATTTCAAATATAATACAAGGTGTTTCTGTGCTTGTCAACATTCGTATTCAAATAGAAGCTTCCTTAGGAGATTTCTTCTTTTATATTCTCTCAGCTCTCATATGGCAGCTGATGAAAGCCTACACCATGTCAATTTTGAATAAATTGTCAAAAACTGATAAGCCATTGACTGAAAAAGACGTCTATGAATGGGCTATCCAAAGGGTGAGTGTTTAACATTTCTTTACCGCAATACGTTGTATGCCACAACCCTCTATTAGAATACCAAAATTTCCACAAATAATAATGATAATGATAAAAAGGAAATAATTTATGGGAGAATTTGGGGCAAAGCTAGAACAAATAAATGTTATTAAATCAATACTATGATAAGTATGTAAAAGGCCATCTTGAAGTTTTGACAAATATAGAATACCATATGAAGCTTTGTGCCTTCTTGTACTAGTCAGTAGTGGAAAGTAGTGAAAGAAATCTTTATTTCTTTAAATTTTTGTTTCAGTTATATTTATTTGAATGAGAAATTAGATAATGAATTAGAAATAAGGGATGAAATAAAAAATTTGGGGAAGGATTTTGAATTAAGTGAAGAAATGAGATATAAGAAAAGCTTTAGAAATTAACCCAAGAGTTATATGCCTGTATATATGTGTGATTATAAAATCAGCTGGTCGGGGAGGAATACTACTAACTACTTGCTGTTGGTGACTGATAACAACTTCTCCCCTCAAATAAAAATTACACCTTTGTCATTATAATTGTCCTTTATTTTCTATTAACTTTAGGGTTTATCTTAACATCTTTTGAATTCATTTTCCATAAATGCCTTCTTTTATCAGCTGGCTGGACAGGCCCGATTTGAGGGTTTCAAAGATGCATCATTGAGCAACAGTAAAGCTATTCTTTCACTTATAGAGCAACTTAGACCATCTGCTATTGACTGGGAAGTTGTAAAAACAGATGCAACCTCTGAAGAGGTAAATGATTCTTCTCCTCCTCCTCTTCTCCTCGTCTTTCTCCTTCTCCTCCTCCTCCTCCTCATCCTTAATAATGAGAACATTTAATAATAATGAGAACATTTATATAGCGCTGATACAAAATAGCTCTAAGCGCTTTGACAAGGAGTAAAATTAAGAATAATATAGAATTTAAAAATGCATGGTGTATAGAATTTTACATCTAAATAATATAAAAAATGAGCATGTACGTATTTAAAATGAAGTACGTTTGAACAACATGAGCATTACAATGTGCATGCGTGTGGCGGGAGCACCTTCTTTCTAAGCTCTGCAAGTTTTCAAGTAGTTTTTCAATATTTTTCAGTCTTTTCACTAAGACTAGTGCCTTTTCCATAGGTCGAGCTCTTGGAACAAACATTAGGCATAACAACAGGGGTAAAATTTGGCAAATTGGTAATCTGGAGTGAAATTCGAACTTATCATCATCTCAACGATAGCTATCGTGGTGGCGGCCATTTTGTTTATAAACAAACTAGTTTGCTGTGCATTAGGCCTAGTATTTATAAATCCCAGTTGATCGGTCAAGGCCGTGGAACAAGTCTGATACATCATCGTTTGTTGTATTCCAGTGGAGGAGTGTGTAACATTGATCAGTGTCAAATTCAGCAATAATTGGAGTAGACCGGGACTCAAGATCTGGAATCTAGATTCATAACTTCTTCATCATCTAGATCTAGATGACATCGGCAATCTCGGTAAGTAACTAGATTGGATTAGATGGAAGTTCCAGATCTATTCTAGATCTAGAGCCAGATCAAAATAACCATTGTTGTATTGGCAATCAAGGAAGCTCAAGGAGCATCAGTTGAGCTGGCAATCAGGGAGGTCCAAGACAGGCCAGATAGGAAGCTAAACGTTATCTTTTTCAATGTAGACGAAAGTTCTGCCGAAGATCCAAAACAAGCAAAAAGTGACGATCTTGAGAAAGTACGTGGTGTTCTGGAACAAGTGGGGATTAATGTTCCAATCGCAAATCCCACCGCCTTGGAAAAAAGGAGTTGTCATCAGCGAGACCTCTCAGAATAAAAGCAGCTAATGAAAAAGATGTCATCAGCATCTTAGGGATAGGACAGAAAATCAAAGAGATTGAGAGTGAGTAGGATTTGCGTCAACAAGGACAGGACCCCTTTAGAACGAACAGAATGGAGGAAGCTACTGGAGTTGAGGAACGAGAGAAATCAGGAGGTGAAAGCAAACGGCAGAGAGGAAAACTGGGTCATCTGCAACAACAGAGTTGTTCAATGGAGGCCCCAAGAATAGCCCAAAAACCATTGGGGAGCAGACAACTTGTAAATAAATGTAAATTAATTTGTATATATGTTAATGCTGATAACCTGTTAAATAAACGAGAAGAACTTGACACTTTTATAACTTTGTACCAACCAAACGTTATTTGTGTCACAGAATTCGCACCAAAGTTTACAGTCACTCCAATTCAAGAATCCGAGCTGCAAGTTGAGGGCTACAATCTCTGCACAAATATTGACTGTTTCAAAAGGGGTGTCCTCAT
>JASKDV010088339.1:0-14931 GCA_032466395.1 Aegires albopunctatus | reverse complement strand
TAGCTAGATCTATTTAGATCCGGCGAAAGTAGAGTCGGCATTGAAAGCAATAATATAGCAAAACTACAACGCGAATCTGTATGCCTTTAAAAAAGATCTAACTCTCCACTCAATAATTTCTCTTATTCTATATCTAGATTTAAATCAAGCATTAAGCTTTAGTGGAGCAGACAGCAATATCTTATGCATCCAAGTACTCTTTTTCCACGAGCGAAGCCGGGCACCCATCTTGTTTTACATATATTGATTGGATACACCAACTTTCAGTCATAGTTATCAACATAATATCGGCGGGCCCGACCAAATTGTTATGATGGGCACTGTATTAAAGAATGATCTTGGAATTCATACCAAAATTAAAATCCTGGCACTCGTGTACTTAGATGGTCCCTGGCTCCCATGATGTATCGATATTGAATTTTTAGGAATTCAACAGAATTTAAACACCCTATATTGTCTATTCCTGACCCTTCCCCTGAGCATCCATGTCCCTATCCCTCTGAAAAATGAGGGCTAGTTCAACTCTCTCCAAAAATTCCAAAAATTGCAAGTATTGATACCATCCCTACAAATTCAATACTGGTCTAAGTGGCAGCCAGTGATCACTTAAGTACACAAAGTGCCGAAATCCTTATATATGATCCATTGATTTGGACTTGATTTGATTTGAATTCTGCAGAATTTAAACACCCTATATTGTCTATACCCGACCTTCCCTTGAGCATCCATGTCCCTATCCCTCTGAAAAATGAGGGCTAGTTCAACTCACTCCAAAAATTGCAAGTGGCAGCCAGTGATCACTTAAGTACACGAGTGCCCAAATCCTTATATATGATCCATTGATTTTGTAAGCATGAATGGCAATGTTCAACTAAATTACGCTGGCAATTTCGTATTCACCGAAATCAATTGAGTTATTTTATGAGAATCTCTATTATAATCAATTAATTAAAATATTAGAGGGTTTAGTTTATTCACCAATGGTTTTTCAACAATACAAATACTGGTAATGTAGTTATGTTTAACATCTAATATAATATGTTTTAAATAGCCTTCAACTAATAAGGTGGACTACATAGTGGTGATAGGCTTTATTTATTACTCCACCCTCCTCTCCTCTTCTCTCTCCCCTCTCATATTCACTTTTTTACAAGTCTCAGGATATCAGTGACCCAGTGGTTAGAATAGTAATAGTAGCCTGATACAAGAAACTGCAAAAATGTTTCAACATAATATAAAGGAGAAAAATATGAAATGATCCATCATCCATGCATTGATTCTGATGAAATGCTTTTTCCTCTTATATATACATCATTTCAGTGACAATATCAACATTAACGATGTGCTTGGGGACTACTCTCTCACGCTTGTGGAATCTTTAGGCACACTTGCTGTGAGTTAGAAAACCATGTGTTGTCTTTAGCTGAAGTTTTTATTTGTGATGGATTAAGTAAACAAAATTATGGTATTATGATGACGTGCCTTCTTAAAAATGAACAATATGTTTTAACTTGCCAAGAATTAATTGAAAGATCCTGTCTGAGGGAAGTGAAGTTGTTTTGGTTTGTTTTGTTTTTCTATGTTGTTTTTTTTCAAGTAAATGAACAATGTTTATTTTTGTATGTGTACGTGTGTGTGTATATTATCCCTTAGATCTAGACAGTGGACATCATTTAAATTATATTCTGTTTTATTTGTTTTCATTTGGATCAGGATGGTGGGGGTGTGTGTCTTTTTTTACCCCCTTTCTTTAATGATTGTTAATATTTGAAATTTTCATTCGTATCAGTCATAGGAGTCATATTTTCTTTGTTTTCTCTGTTCATTCTGAAGGTAATGGGAAACAGCTCTGAATTTAAACAGGCTGTAAGGCTTGTCATTGAGCATGTGTCTTTCAACAAGAATACAACGATTCAAGTGTTTGAGGCAACAATCAGGTGCAGTTTTTTAAATAGGCTTTTTATTCATTTCATCTCTCTCACAAATGATTTGAACTCAATAAGGTGATAGCTCTAGGGGCATCCACATTATTTTAAATGGCTTATTATAATTTCTAATTAAAATCACAACCTGCCTCAAATCCCTTTTTGTCTTATATAGGCATAATGAATATAATATGGAGTATAATAGCAACAGCTGTTGGCTGGTGCTCCTCAAATAAAGTGACTAAATTACATTGAGTGTTCAATGTCATGACACTTATTATAGTATTAGTTTAGTATGATTACATAAATGTGACATAATGTAGTATTCTGCTGAATTTACTCAAACAGACCTAATAGAGACGCCACATGTTCAACAGTGACATGTTTACTACTTTGCTTCTCCTCTTATCAAATTCATCGATTTCACCGATCTCTTTTGTATGAAGTTTTTGTGACTTTACGAATTAGGCTTGCTATCTGGCTGCGTAAAGGTTTAGGCCTATCAGCTATTTTGAATGTGCATTACCGGTGTACAGTAGGGCTGACATGTGAAGCCGTGTAGGTTATTAGAATGTATGATTAATTAGTATGGGCTATTTTTTTCCAATTTTACATTTGGTGATTTTCTGGGGGTTTTTTCAGAATGCTTGGCGCCTTGTTATCAGCTCATCTGATAATTACAGATCCATTGCAGCCACTAGGTAATATGTCCATACCTGACTACGACAATGAATTGCTTGACTTGGCCCATGATTTAGCAAACCGTCTCATCCCAGCATTTAGTAACACTGCCACAGGCATACCATTCCCCAGGGTAGGCCCACCTTATTCTTGTAATAATTATATCAAATTTGATGTTGAAATAGACACACCATGCCTCATGCTATGGCTTTGTATGATATAGGATTTTTACCTTGTCCTATTATAATGGGACAGGGGAGGGGTATTAAGGTAGGGGTGTGGTGGGGTCGTCTTCATTCTTAAATATGCTTTCTTACAAAACAATACTATACCATGACAACAGCACGAAATAAGAATTTGATAATTGAGTGTTTTTTTCTCACCTGTATTCTCTATGAAAATTAAGGTTGTATTTGTCAATTCCAATCTTTTTATACATTTTATTTTTCTTATAAAGATATCCCTTAACCATGGAGTGCCTCACAATTGCATCAATGAGACATGTACTTCAGGAGCTGGCACTTTAGTGTTGGAGTTTGGAATCCTTTCTCGTCTTCTTAACGATCCTGTTTATGAAGGGTTGGCTCGGCGGGCTGTTGATAATATTTGGAAACTAAGGTCAAATGTAACAGGATTATTAGGTATGAACAATTGATTAACATCTGATAGCTAATTCTCCTGAGTAGCATGATAGTAAAGCCATAGACAACTGATTATGGTTAACCAAACGAAAATGTTACATTAAATTATAAAAATCACATCACATTTTTATCACACTGCTGTTATTATCAAGAGTGAATAGCTCAGTAGGTAACAGTACTGGCCTACGAAGCTAAGACGATCACAAGTTCACGCTCAACACAAGTTTGAATCCTGGTTGGTGCAGGCTTTATGTTGAAATCCAATTTTTTCAAATTTCTTCTGTTCCCTCATCCTGGTGGACAATAAACTCAGAGGTCACATGTGCCTTTGCTCATGTAAAAGAACCCATGGTGGTTGAAAATTGATAAGAGCAGGCCATTCTGGCCGCCACCCTGACAATATTCAATTCCTACTATGGTCTTATACAGATGAAAAACCCCTACAAAATTCTCCTACTTAGACATATTGACGCTGTCTCTCCTCTGACTAAGCAGGAAAAGTCAAGAACTGAGGGGAAGGAAGTGTGCCTGAGCAACCACACTTCCTGAAAATATACTAGTGAACTTTAAAAACGCCCTAAAGATACTATTTGCATTCAATAAGCTGGTGCGTTTTTAAAGTTTGCTAGTATACATCGCTCAGGTGCAGCGCAACATGCTGCATCCATGGTCAGGTTTGACCGAGGGAGGCCTATATAATATATTATCATCATCAACTCCATCGTACTGAACTCTTACTTTATCACATTTAAGAATTAAAAAGAAAGAACGTGGAAAGGAAGAAACAAATATTTTGTATAAATCTGGAAATGCAGTTACTAAATGCCCAGTCTACCCTGTCGAATTGCATATATTATGGTAATAGTTTTGCTTATAAAATTTCTTGATTCTTCTAGGGAATGTCATTAATATTCAAACGGGTGAATGGATTGGGAGGATGAGTGGACTTGGAGCAGGGCTGGACTCTTTCTTTGAATATTTATTGAAGGTAAAGAAACCATATTTAACTTATTCAATGATTTTGTTATTATATAATTATCTTTAAAAAATAATTTGTATTTTTTTCTTTCATGTGTATGATTATTTTTGCCCATATTATTCCGCAACGGTAACTTTTTATTGAGGATATTCATAGTTAAATTGTTTAGATTTTTAAACCACTCAATTTGATATTTATATTAGGCAAATTTAAATTTATCTTATTTCATTTCAAATGTGCATTTTAAAAAAAGGACAATGTTTTATCATTTTCATGTCTTTACAAATATGTTTTGATTTTTTTTTTTTTTTCCATAAATATTTTCAATAACTTTTTTTTACAGGCTTACATTCTGTTTGGAAATGAGAATGATCTAAAAAGGTTCAATGAATCTTATGAATCAATAAAATTCCATTTAAGGAGGGGGTAAGACATACTTCAACATATTGAAATAATGATTTGACTATAGATGGAACTCAATAGGAAGAAAAATAAATAGCAATAACTTATATGTTATTTGGAACAGAGAAATATTTTATTCACCTACAACATTTGTGTTTAGATGTGTATTATAGTAACTTTGACACTCATTTTAACATAGAAAATCATTTGTCTTTTGTTGCATAATTGTACAAAAATTAGGTGGTCTTCTTTGCCCTACAAAAAATTTGATGAACATTACAATTTTTTGAATAGAAATGAAAGATGGAATTAACCATCATTTTGTCCCATTCTTTCATTTAACTTCTTTCGTCTAAATCTTTTTTTTACTGAAAATAAATCATTCTTCTTCATTCTTTGTAAAACATGATATCGGTCCATAAACATATATAAGTTCAGAATAAGAGATTTTGTGGGGGAGACACAATTATACATTTAAAAGGGGCAAAATGAGACATGGGGATCTTATACGTTTAGATCACACAAGAAAATGATGCATTTCTATTGGCCAATTTTATTTCCATTAATAATGAGGTGAGCGACTTTCAATAAAGTTTATAATTTGGTGCAATAAAATGAAAATCCGAAAATTTGTAGTTATATGTTTATAGAACGCCAGTGACAATATCTTGTCTGATTGGAATACAGTGGATCAGTTCTTGAATTAATGGTTTGTAATTTGTTATTAATATCTTTTTCTTAATTATTTTTTCTCTTTTAGGAGAGAGAACTGTAATAACGGTTCTGGAAATACTCCCCTTTATGTGAATGTCAACATGAAAAACGGTGACCTGTTGAACACTTGGGTTGATGCTTTACAAGCAGCTTGGTCAGCTGTGCAGGTTAGAGGGAAAATTGAATGATATGTGTGGTGCTCTAGGAAAACCTGTTGGAAGACGTAGTTCACTGTTTTGAGATAGAGCTTATTGAAGTCAAACTTTGGGTCTTGCATGAAAGTTTAGATAATACAGTTGAACCCGCTAAATCCAAATCAGTTGAGTTTCTGAAAAAAATTGGATCTCTATAAAATCAAATAAGAAAATAGTGTTCTGGATTGGTCTAAATTTGGGTTTTCCTGGAGCACCACACATTTTAATTGCTTTATCAGTTATATTTAATACAATATGTCTAACATACTTTTATTAACTGTATCTTTCCAAAGATTAATGTATCCGGCCATTTATTATTTCATTTTTTTATTAAAATAACTCTCACAGGTTCTCAAAGGGGACATTGAAGAAGCCATTTGCTCCCATGCCCTATACTATGCAATCTGGCAAAGGTACAGCGCTTTACCTGAAAGGTACAACTGGCAACTCAAGGCCCCAGACATTTCATTTTATCCTCTAAGACCAGAACTAGTTGAATCAACCTACTTTTTATACCAGGCCACCAAAAACCCCTTTTACCTACATGTAGGGAGAGACATCATTAACAGCATCAATGAGCATACAAGGGAAAAGTGAGTGATCCTTTGGCTTTTCTCTTTTTTATTATCCTATACATCCTTCATAGGTATGCATTTCATAATTATCTAATACAGGTAGATATCAAAAATGTTCTAACCTACAGCACTTTTCTTGCACTTTGATAGGTGAGATAATGGTGATTCCAGGATCCCCGTGGATGAATTTGATTCATTTCTATAGGAGTAGGCCTACTAGTAAAATAAAAAACTAACAATTTCCTGTAAATATTACATGATTAATTGCTTTTCTTCTGAATTTAATTATTGAACAAGTAAGATGGATTTCTTGTCATTTCATATCATATAATGGCATTCATGATTATTTTGCAAAATTAAAAAAAATACTTCTTACTTTGCTGTTAGTCTGCATTCGGTAGAAAGAATTAACAAAGCATAGCCATAGATGAAAATATAGTGCAGAGTGCATTCTACTCCTATCTTCATTCAATATTTTTTTTTTTTAAAATATTAAATGTACTTTTATGTGCTTCCCGCTACAATTTTCCCTCTTTTCCTCCCCTAAAACAGATGTGGATTCTGCACAATTCATGATGTTAAGACCATGGAATTGGAAGATAGGATGGAAAGTTTCTTCCTTAGTGAAACCTGCAAATACTTGTACTTGGTAAAGTAGCCTTTGGATTATGAGATTTCTTTGAAAAACTTTTATATTTTTACGTATTTTGAAATGTATTACAGTAAATGGTTCATACGCTTAAACGACACATATTGTGTTATTAAGATACTTTGTAATTTACATAAAAATGATTATCCCATATTGACACCAACCACACTATAGAGAAACCTAATTGAGTGAATAGCGCAGTAGGTTACTGCACTGGCCTTAGAACTCAAACAGTTGTGGGTTCGTGCTTAATGTGAGTTTGAATCCCGGTCGGTGCAGGCTTTATGTTGAAATCCAATTTTTTATATTTCTTCTGTTCCCTTATCCTGCAGTAGACATAATAAAAGGGCCTAGTCCTATCGGAGATGAACGATAAAATCAGAGGTCCCTTGAGCCTTTGCCATGTAAAAGAACCCTTGGTGGCTGAAAATTGATAAGAGTAGGCTGTTCCAGCCACTACCCTAGCAAAATTCAATTCCTACCATGGTCTAATTTAGAGAAAACCTTTACAAACTTCTCCTACTCAGACGTATTGACATTGTCTCTCCTATGAGTAAGCAGGAAAGGTCAAGATCTGGGGGAAAAGAAGTATGCCTGGGAAACCACACTTCCTTGCATGCTACCAGATGGTCTGTCAAGACAAAAAAGGGCCAACTATATAGAAACCTATATTGAAAAAAGTAATGAGAAATGATGGTCTCAGAAGATAAGAGAGAGAAAAATGGGAGAAGATGAAGACAGTGCTATGATTATTTTGCATTATCTGTTGTATTATTTTTCATTATCTGTTGTATTATTTTGCATTATCTGTTGTATTATTTTTCATTATCTGTTGTATTATTTTGCATTATCTGTTGTATTATTTTGCATTATGTGTTGTATTATTTTCCATTGAATGAATTGAAATCTTTCGTCTCAACTCTCTTTTCATTTTCCTCCAGTTTTATGGTTTTGTTTTTATCCATTTCTTTTGAACAGTTATTTGATGTAGATAACCCAGTGAACAAGCATTTCTCCAAATATATTTTCTCAACGGAGGGACACATCTTTCCTCTCGATAAAGATTTTCATCACCAGCCTTGGGCAGATTTAATGCAAGTTTCAAAAGCAAAGGAAAAATCCAAGTTAAAACAAGGCCGGTCTCCTGATGAAGAGGTTTTTGAAGAAGAGGAGGGCGATAATGAAGAATCAGAAGATTGTTCGCCCATAGTTACAGATGCTAGAAAAAATATCTCTATGGTAAGTAAAGTTAATGAGATCGTGTTAAGGAACTTTTATAATGTTCTTTTTTTAAGGATTTATTTTTTCTTCATTGTAGGTCTTGTTCCATTTGTTATGAAGGTCTTCCTATTCTGTAACGTTTTCCTCCATTCATTCCAGTGTGATTCCTTTGCCCCCGAGAGGCGCTACAACCTGCCGATATTGAGCCGTTACCTAGCCCAACTTGAAGTTGCTGTTGGTCTGCGGGGGGATGCTTCATGACAACTCTAATATCTGTGCCTTTGTATAGAAAATTTATTTGTTAGTTCCCCTCATGGCCATTTCTTATTTTCAAAGTGAATCTATTGATTGAATGCATACAATGTTGCGTTGCTATTTCTGAATGTGATAATATTGATCAAAAGTTAGTGTGAGTTATGTTGTGCCAAATTTGTCGCAAAGACGCAAAACTTCTCATTTGCATTGAGCTTTAATGTAAATCACAAAGGTTTCTGTAATTTTCCCCATTTTGTTTTTTTAGATATTTCATTGTTGCTTCTCGCACGGTTTAAGGTAGATTACTTTATCACATTCCAATTTTATGTTAGAATATTCTTAATGAATCACCAAATGTTATGTTGATCATTTGTTAGTTTGCTTCATAATATTTCAAGATTTCATTGAAGCTTTCTCGCCAACCCACACCTCTTCTTTTATATTTTATTTTAAATTTATTAAAAATTTAATCAGCCAATATTTATATATATTATAAATAAAAGTGATGATTATCATATATCAAGTTCAATATTGATTAATGATCATGATAGTGCCAGCCATCTTTCTTTCCATTCTTATCTGTCTTTGTAAGTAGAACCCATACTTACTTTTCTTCTTCTTCTTCTTCTTCTTCTTCTTCTTCTTCTTCTTCTTCTTCTTCTTCTTCTTCTTCTTCTTCCTCTTCTTCAAATAAACTGAAAAAACTTAACTAGGTTCAGTATTACTGTTAATACGGCAAAAAAAAACACACAAAAAACAAAACAAAGAAACAAACAAAAAAACATAAACCATTTGAAATACAGGTATTAAATAGTATTATGTTTGCTAATTAATTGTATGAAGATCTAAATATTGAACATTGTAGCCTATCTTAAACAGCATCAACACTTTCACTAATTCTAAAATTAGTAAAATCCGGATTCAATTTATTCCACAATCTTGCAGTGCTAGGAAGGAAGAATGCCCATGGCAATCATTTTTAGAGGCAGGAAAGTAATATGTTTTGACTGAGTTCCTAGTTCTTTTATCCTAATTCTTTGAACATGAATGTTGATGATTTGAAATTCTAATGATTATTGTGCGGCAAACAGAGCATTCCTTCATGAAAATAAAGTTGCTTTGCCATAAAAATATCAAATACCTAAATAACTGTCTTATACATTTAAAAAGAATAAAATTGGAGAGAAGATATCAATATCATTTATTGTGTAATTTTGTTTCACCTTCTCACATTTCTTCAATTTCAGCTTTGATATTGTACGACCTTTTCATGACATCATTGGAAAAAAAGCAATGATAATGAGCATGTATGTAATATTAATATGCTTTTTTAATTGCTGGTTACAATGTCTGAATTTATTTGTATAACTCAGAAGAATATTCATTGGCCTCATTATCGCTGAGGCAAACAAGGTTGTCTTTTGATGTAACTATTCGTTGATGTAATCTGAAATATCTGTAACTAATAGGAAGGATGAGTAATGGATGAGTTTTAAAGGCTATTAGATGATGCATGATGAAATCAAAGACAATCTCAATACATCTTTACATTATAATAAGCGCAAGGTCCCCGAATATCACTCTAAATTGGTTATTTAAAGAAATTCAGAAATGCTTTTATTGTTGTCATATCACATCCATTTCTTCAATGAAATTTACAGATGTACAATATTTTACCCAAATGATAGAACACTTTGAATAATATTGCCAATGCATCAAATGTATTTGTTGCATGATTATATTGTGCTTTTTATTCAAGTTACAACTACCAAAATCTATCAACTGCATTGAATTGATGGACTCTCCTGATTTGTAGGACCATTAAAATTAAGGGCAATACGCTCACATTAATGAGCCCACTGATTATACATCCTATGATCTGATGAGCAAGTTTTTTCTCTTTGATGGTTCTTGAGTCTCACTACAGAGCATTCTGATTTGATTATCTTATTGCATGGCATCCTTACCTCATAAGGTTTCAACCACATGTTATTAGTATTAAGCCACTCTTACCCATAATTCTTTTATCAAAGTTAAGCAATACTTGTAATTCTTCCAAGCCATGTCATTATGACATGATAATCAAAAATCCACATCTCTAAATTATGATCTGGAGATAATACTTGTCTTGTTGCTTCAGGGCTTCCAAATCTGATATTATCTAGTTAATATTACGGGCATTGTATATTTACATACTTAAGATATGCAAACAAAATACTTTTAAAAGGAATTTACCACCATATTTTAAAGCAATTAAAAATGATTGCTCTTGATATATAAATCTAATTATATCTTCCAGCATTGTGTATCTATTATAAGTTATTTGTATAGAAGAGGTATTTAAACAGGTCTAATACTAATAGTAATACTAATTAATTACCTTTTCAAAGCAATAGTTATTTAGCGAAATTCTATCCTTGCATATTGATTGTTTTGTTTTTTCATTTATTTGTTTGTTTTGTTTATTCCTCTTGAACTTGTTTTTTAAGGCAAACATTAACAGCTTTTTGTTCTTCTTACATAAGACAAGAGAACATTTTTCTTTAATTAAAACAAGAGCAACTCTTTGAGTTTATCTCTGAACTGTGTTATTATACAATGTTAAATTATCTTGCTCTCGAAAAGTAATTGAATTATGATCTTCTCAATGATTATGATAATCGTGAACAATTCAAAGCAAGAAGCACATCTTCCCAGTTCCATTTTCTTACCAGGCCATCTCTTGCTCTCCCTTTCATCATTTTCTATTCTTTTTTGTAATGAGAATACAGTGCAACTTCTGGATAACGACACCCCTGAATAGCGACATTGGCCTCTGCTCCCGATTTTTTTGCTATATATTATTAGTAATAAAAATATTTAAAAATAACGACATACATTTTAGTAAAACCCCTGTTTAGTGACATCGATATAGCGATAATCAGTAGTTGACACCAACGCTTGAAACAAAAAAATCTAGCCAAATAGGCACCCTCTTTTCCGACCAACATCATCTCGTACTCTTAGCCAATAAAAATGCTTCTTTTCCGACCAATCAGATATCCTGCACCAACTTAATCTTAGCCAACGAGATTACCATGTGTTCCGTTGTATTATTAAATGCCATTTAATCATTTAATAAAACAGTTGCACTCGTGCCTGTCCCAAGCCCGGATAGACACAGAGGGAAAATGGCGTTCAAGCACTGTTTATGATCAAAACAATGACAATACACGTACACATCAGAGAGTGAAAGCATAGATCTATCTGGTAAACCCTTTGTCAACAAGAAAAATACACATTCTAACGCGGATTGGGCGTGTTTTATCACAGGCACTGGTCCGCACATTGCATCGTTATATTCACGGAAGTCTCACCATGCCCCCTTTTTCCACCATTTTGAAAACCCCGGAATAACGACACCCCATATAACGACATAATTTTCCTGTCCCGGGCGATGTCGTTATCCAGGGGTTACACTGTAATTGATTTCCACACATTTTCCCATTGAACATACTAGTGGTCATGTGTTTGAATTGTATTGCTTCAATAGTTTAAAAGCTATTGTCTAAATCTAAAAAAACCAAACTGTGATCCATGTTGAAACAATTATATATGTATAATTATGTATTTATTTGATATTGGTTGTTATTAAATGTAACTATTTGATGTAATATACCAGATAAGAAATGTAATCCATTATAACTTATATAAATTTGTCATTTAGTTTTATTTCATTACTGGTATTGAAAATAAGCCTCTATGACGTTTATCATGAAACAATAATTGTGCAAACAGAAAAATCATTCATGATCTTGTGTTATCATTTTATAAATATCACTTAAACGTTATTTGAAATGTTTTTCATTTTGCTCCTTTCATTTACTCAGCATAATCAGCATAATTTGAGTTAGAAATGTGGTGAAATTATGCTATTTCATCTTTTTATCTTTTTCATTTTTCGTTCTAGTAAGATATGGGGCAATGCTCAAGAGTTTTCACAATCTTATTTTTATTTCATTACGCAATTTTAGATCCAGCACCCTTAATTATCCTTCAATTCTATCATAAGTTTCAAAAAGAAATAGTAATAGATTTGATGCAATTTGAATTTTACCATTATGACTGCAAAGAGAACAAAACAACTAAAAAGGAATATTTCTAGTGGCCTTTGGGCTTTATAAAACTAAAACTAAAATCCAGTCTTTATGGTTTAAAGCAAAACGTTCAATGTTCCTTCAAATTGATTCACTTTGATTCTGTAAATTCCTAAGTGTCGACACAGCCAAGGAAAACTCTGGATAGAATTATTATATATCACTATTACAAGCTAGTTGATATAGAAGATTTTTATTCAAGACGTCTTAGTGGGCAAGTGATTCAATGATCGGTGTTATTATGGATCTAAGCTTGCTGAAGACTTTATTATACTTTTTTCAGGTAAGACTGGTTTCTGCCCACAGGCTCTATGTTTCTGATTCATCAAATTACTTTCAGAAAATGTTTCATTGTATTTGTTACTCAATCGTGTGTGATCACATCCTTCTTTTTCTTTTCTTTTTCACGAGAAGAGAATGATATTTGATTTCTTATGATTACAATCACATTTCAGTAACCTCATCAGTATTGTATGACCTATAAATTTATATAACAATTTTATAACTAATGTGATCATATTGATTATGATATATTGTTCTATGCAGTTAACCTTTTCTATGCCTTACATAATTACAATCCAAATATTTGCCAATGTTTAAAAATGATCATTCGCTTTCATGTATGATTTCTGTATTCTAACCTTTCACTTTTTACCAACAATTAGATGAATTGCTGTATTTCAAGATATTACGTCATATGTTGTATGCATTAGTTTGTTTTGGTTCTTTTTTCTTTTTTTTCATCCCCAGATGAAAGACCCTCCTGCCTGCTCTCAGAGCGGGAGGTAATGGGATTTAGAGCTAGAAAAAGATTTTGAATTCTGATAATTTGTAGATAATGAAAAATCTAGATATAAATTACCCGCCTCCTGTTACACCTATCAAGAGATCGCTTGTCCCTCTCACATGTCTTTTCCTGTTTGAGCCCAAGATCATGAAATTCCGTTCTGTACTTTTGTATCCTCATGGACATAAAACATTTTATGTTATCTCATTTATTATAGATTTCAAGAATTTGGTTCTCAATTTAGAAGTTAAGAAAGTTTCCATTAGACCCATGTCAGGTTTTTCATCTTCAATCTTTTATTTCAAGTCTGCAGTTTTGAATTAGCGTTATTATGTAGCACATTCCCACTATGATGGCTATGTTTTTCTCTCAAGAATTTACTATCCTTTTTTATGATCTAACTGATAAGCGGAGGCAAATTTATTAATTATGAAGTTATGCTTATGATACCGGTATACAGCAGATACTTATTAAACCAAAATTAACCATAACTTTTATTTTGATTTAAACATAATTTGGTTTAAACATATAACAATAATAATCAGAGAAAAATGAAACTCAATTTTTGGGTGGGTTTAGCCACTTTTGGTATGAAAGATTTCTACTGTATGCCCTAGTGAAGAATTATTTTTCTTCTTTACCATGTGAGATCCTGAGATCTCAATCTTGAGATTTATCATCGGTAAAGAAAGTTTGAGGATAGCAGCTTCCATCTCTCACCCCACACTCGATCCTCCTGGGCGCTCACCATTGCCATCACCAACTAAGTTATAATCATACCAGCTCTTATGATGTGGTTTGGGGTATTTATATATTTCAAATTTTTTATCATTTTTGTAAACATTGCTTTGGTGTGCTTTCTTTTTATTCCTTTCTTTGAAATAAAAAGGTCCTTTTAAACAATGTGTCCACTTTTGTAATGCAAATGAAAGGTGCACTAGGCGATATTTATGCATGAAGGAAAGCTGCACGATTACTCGCTCTTTTGTCCAACAAACTATTGCTCTCGGGTACATACTATTTGCCTATTACAAAAGAAAAGCAAACTACTCGTTGGTCAAAATAGGATTTCCTTTGACGAGATACAAAAAAAATAATAATATCTTTCCTTCCTTCTTTCTGTTTTTTTTTTTTTTTCCATTAACCAGTTAGGCCTATTTGCATCAAAAATACTCTTTGAAAACTTCTTGAAACTAATTGCTTATCCACATTATGTTTTTAATTCTTTTTAAGTGTGTTGCCTCCTCTTTGGTTCTCTTTGACACGACATGTTTTCATTACAAATAGTTAACTCAGATTAATACTCAGGGTTGACAAGTAAAACGATTTCCAATTTACCTGAATGTTATATTGAAATAAAATGCACTTCTTTTTATATAAAAACAAAGATGTTGTGTAAGAGTTTATGTTTTTATCGTGTGTTGTATTGTTTATTTATGAACCTTTTCCTTTTTTTAACCAAACAAACTCAATCCAATTGAGTACATGCATTACTTGAGAGGATTGCACTAGAGATGTAGAAAGAACAAAGGCTTACTTTTACACCAAAACCAATCACAAACTCTGTTCTGGAAAGTCTTCGCCATCGCTTGACACCTGTTCAAATTTGCACAATATTGTTTAGAATAACAGACTCCCTATGTCAGTGTCACATACAGTGCGTCTGTATTGCATTCAACTCCTGTCTTTCTATTGATGTTGTACTAAGTATTTTAACTCAGCCTATCTAGTATCTGGTCGACCATTCCTCGTTCCCTCCCCACTCCCTTAAT
>JASKDV010088229.1:0-14933 GCA_032466395.1 Aegires albopunctatus | reverse complement strand
AGCTAGGCTTAGGTTTGTTGAAACATACGTTGGGGACTAAGTAAGAGCTAGGCTTAGGTTTGTTGAAACATACGTTGAGGACTAAGTAAGAGCTAGGGTTAGGTTTGTTGAAACATACGTTGGGGACTAAGTAAGAGCAAGGCTTAGGTTTGTTGAAACATACGTTGAGGACTAAGTAAGAGCTATACTTAGGTTTGTTGAAACATACGTTGAAGACTAAGTAAGAGCTAGACTAAGGTTTGTTGAAACATACATTGGGGACTAAGTAAGAGCTAGGCTTAGATTTGTTGAAACATACATTTGGGACTAAGTAAGAGCTAGGCTTAGATTTGTTGAAACATACGTTGGAGACTAAGTAAGAGCCAGGCTTAAATTTGTTGAAACATACGTTAGGGACTACGCCACAGCTAGGCTTAGGTTTGTTGAAACATACGTTGGGGACTAAGTAAGAGCTAGGCTTAGTTTTGTTGAGACATACGTTGAACACTAAGTAAGAGCTAGGCTTAGGTTTGTTGAGACATACGTTGGGGACTAAGCAAGACCTAGGCTTAGGAATGTTGAAACATATGTTGGGGATTATGGAAGAGCTAGTGTTAGGTTTGTTGAGACATACATTGGGGACTAAGTAAGAGCTAGGCTTAGGTTTGTGGAAACATACGTTGGGGACTAAGTAAGAGCAAGGCTTTGGTTTGTTGAAACATACGTTGAAGACTAAGTCAGAGCTAGGCTTAGGTTTGTTGAAACATACGTTGAAGGCAAAGTAAGGGCTAGACTAAGGTTTGTTGAAACACACATTGAGGACTAAGTAAGAGCTAGGCTTAGGTTCGTTGAAACATAATTTTGGGATTAAGTAAGAGCTACGCTTAGGTTTGTTTAAATATATGTTGGTGATTAAGTAAGAGCTAGATTTTGATTTGTTGAAACATACGTTGGGGACTAAGTAAGAGCTAGGCTTAGATTTATTGAGACATACGTTGGTGACTAAGTAAGAGCTAGGCTTAGGTTTGTGGAAACATACGTTGGGGACTAAGTAAGAGCAAGGCTTAGGTTCGTTGAAACATACCTTTGGGACTAAGTAAGAGCTAGGCTTAGGTTTGTTGAAACATACATAGGGGACTAAGTAAGAGCTAGGCTTCGATTTGTTGAAACATACATTTGGGACTAAGTAAGAGCTAGACTTAGATTTGTTGAAACATACGTTGGGGACTAAGCCACAGCTAGGCTTCGGTTTGTTGAAACATACGTTGGGGACTAAGTAAGAGCTAGGCTAAGGTTTGTTGAAACATACTTTGGAGACTAAGTAAGAGCTAGACTTAGGTTTATTGAGACATACGTTGGGGACTAAGTAAGAGCTAGGCTGAGGTTTGTTGAGACATACGTTGAACACTAAGTAAGAGCTAAGCTTAGGTTTGTTGAGACATACGTTGGAGACTAAGTAAGAGTTAAGCTTAGATGTGTTAAAACATACATTGGGGACTAAGTAAGTGCTAGGGTTAGGTTTGTTGAAACATACGTTGGGGACTAAGTAAGAGCTAGGTTAAGGTTTGTTGAAACATACATTGGGGACTAAGTAAGAGCTAGGGTTAGGTTTGTTGAAACATAAGTTGGTGACTAAGTTAGAGCTAGTGTTAGATTTGTTGAAACATACGTTGGGGACTATGTAAGAGCTAGGTTTAGATTTGTTGAAACATACGTTGGTGACTAAGTAAGAGCTAGGGTTAGGTTTGTTGAAACATACGTTGGGGACTAAGTAAGAGCTAGGTTAAGGTTTGTTGAAACATACGTTGGGGACTAAGTAAGAGCTAGGGTTAGGTTTGTTGAAACATAAGTTGGTGACTAAGTAAGAACTAGGCTTAGGTTTGTTGAAACATACGTAGGGGACTAAGTAAATGCTAGGCTTAGGTTTGTTGAAACATACGTTGAGGACTAAGTAAAAGCTAGACTTAACTTTGTTGAAACATACGTAGGGGACTAATTAAAAGCTAGGCTTAGGTTTGTTGAAACATACGTTGGGGACTAAGTAAGAGCTAGGCTTAGGTTTGTTGAAACATACGCTGGGGACTAAGTAAGAGCTAGGCTTAGGTTTGTTGAGACATACGTTGGGGACTAAGTAAGAGCTTGGCTTTGGTTTGTTGAGACATACGTTGGGGACTAAGTAAGAGCTTCACTTAGGTTTGTTGAAACATAGATTGGGGACTAAGTAAGAGCTAGGGTTAGGTTTGTTGAAACATAGGTTGGGGACTAAGTAAGAGCTAGGGTTAGATTTGTTGAAACATACGTTGTGGACTAAGTAAGAGCTAGGCTTAGGTTTGTTGAGACATACGTTCGGGACTAAGTAAGAGCTAGGCTTAGGTTTGTTGAAACATACGCTGGGGACTAAGTAAGAGCTAGGCTTAGGTTTTATTGAAACATAAGTTGGGGACTAAGTTAGAGCTACACTTAGGTTTGTTGAAACATACGTTGGGGACTAAGTAAGAGCTACGCTTAGGTTTGTTGAAACATACGTTGGGGACTAAGTAAGAGCTATGCTTAGGTTTGTTGAAACATACGCTGGGGACTAAGTAAGAGCTAGGGTTAGGTTTGTTGAGACATACGTTGGGGACTAAGTAAGAGCTAGGCTTAGGTTTGTTCAAACATACGTTGGAGACTAAGAAAGAGCTAGGCTTAGATTTGTTGAAACATACGTTAGGGACTAAGTAAGAGGTAGACTTAGGTTTGTTGAGATATACGTTTGGGACTAAGCCAGAGCTAGACTTAGGTTTGTTGAAATATAGGTTAGGGACTAAGTAAAAGTTATGCCTATATTTAATGAAACATACGTTGGGGATTAAGTAAGAGCTAGGCTTAGATTTGTTGAAACATACGTTGGGGACTAAGTAAGAGCCAGGCTTAGATTTGTTGAAACATACGTTGGGGACTAAGTAAGAGCTAGGATAAGGTTTGTTGAATCATACGTTGAGGACTAAGTAAGAGCTAATCTTAGGTTTGTTAAAAAATACATTGGGGACTAAGTAAGAACTAGGCTTAGGTTTGTTGAAATATAAGTTGGGGACTAAGTAATAGCTAGGCCTACGTTTGTTGAAACATACGTCGGTGACTAAGTAAGAGCTAGGCTTAGATTTGTTGAAACATACAATCAGGATTGAGTAAGATCTAGGCTAACGTTTGTTGAAACATACGTTGGTGACTAAGTAAGAGCTAGGCTTAGATTTGTTGAAACATACAATCGGGAATGAGTAAGAGCTAGGCTTAGATTTGTTGAAACATACAATCGGGATTGAGTAAGAGCTAGGCTTAGATTTGTTGAAACATACGTTGGGGACTAAGTAAGAGCTAGGCTTAGGTTTGTTGAAACATTAGTTGGGGACTAAGTAAGAGCTAGGCTTAGATTTGTTGAAACATACATTAGGGACTAAGTAAGAGCTAGGTTTAGTTTTGTTGAAACATACGTTGGGGACTAAGTAAGAACTAGGCTTAGATTTGTTGAAACATACAATCGGGAATGAGTAAGAGCTAGGCTTAGATTTGTTGAAGCATACAATCGGGATTGAGTAAGAGCTAGGCTTAGATTTGTTGAAACTTACGTTGAGGACTAAGTGAGAGTTAGGCTTAGATTTGTTGAAACATACGTTGGAGATTAAGTAAGAGCTAGGCTTAGGTTTTTTGAAACATACGTTGCTGACTATGTAAGAGCTAGACTTAGATTTGTTGAAACATACGTTGGGGACTAAGTAAGAGCTAGGCTTAGATTTGTTGAAACATACATTAGGGACTAAGTAAGAGCTAGGCTTATATTTGTTGAAACATACATTGGGGACTAAGTAATAGCTAGGTTTAGTTTTGTTGAAACATACGTTGGGGACTAAGTAAGAACTAGGCTTAGATTTGTTGAAACATACGTTGGGGACTAAGTGAGAGCTAGGCTTAGTTTTGTTGAAACATATGTTGGTGACTAAGTAAGAGCTACATTTAGATTTGTTGAAACATACGTTGGGGACTAAATAAGAGCTAGGCTTAGGTTTGTTGAAACATACGCTGGGGACTAAGTTAGAGCTACACTTAGGTTTGTTGAAACATACGTTGGGGACTAAGTAAGAGCTAGGCTTAGATTTGTTGAAACATACTTTGGGGACTAAGTAAGAGCTAGGCTTAGATTTGTTGAAACATACGCTGGGGACTAAGTAAGAGCTACACTTAGGTTTGTTGAAACATACGTTGGGGACTAAGTAAGAGGTAGACTTAGGTTTGCTGAGATATACGTTTGGGACTAAGCCAGAGCTAGATTAGGTTTGTTGAAATATAGGTTGGGGACTAAGTAAAAGCTAGGCCTAGATTTAATGAAACATACGTTGGGGACTAAGTAAGAGCTAGGCTAATGTTTTTTTGAAACATACGTTGGGGACTAAGTAAGAGCTAGGCTAAGGTTTGTTGAAACATACGTTGAGGACTATGTAAGAGCTAAGCTTAGGTTTGTTGAATCATACGTTGAGGACTAAGTAAGAGCTAGGCTTAGGTTTGTTGAAACATACGTTGAGGACTAAGTAAGAGCTCGGCTTAGGTTTGTTGAAACATACGTTGGGAACTAAGTAAGAGCTAGGCTTAGGTTTGTTGAAACATACGTTGAGGACTAAGTAAAAGCTAGACTTAGGTTTGTTGAAACATACGTTGGGGACTAAGTAAGAGCTAGGCATAGGTTTGTTGAAACATACGTTGGGGACTAAGTGAAAGCTAGGCTTAGGTTTGTTGAAACATACGTTGGAGACTAAGTAAGAGCTAGGCTTAGGTTTGCTGAAACATACGTTGGGGATTAACTAAGAGCTAGGCTTAGGTTTGTTGAAACATACGTTGGGGATTAAGTAAGAGCTAGGCTTAGGTTTGTTGAAACATACGCTAGGGACTAAGTAAGAGCTAGGGTTAGGTTTGTTGAAACATACGCTGGAGACTAAGTAAGAGCTACACTTAGGTTTGTTGAAACATACGTTGGAGATTAACTAAGAGCTAGGCTTAGGTTTGTTGAAACATACGCTGGAGACTAAGTAAGAGCTACACTAAGGTTTGTTGAAACATACGTTGGGGATTAACTAAGAGCTAGGCTTAGATTTGTTGAAACATACGTTGGGGACTAAGTAAGAGGTAGACAGGTTTGTTGAGATATACGTATGGGACTAAGCCAGAGCTAGACTTAGGTTTGTTGAAACATACGTTGGGAACTAAGTAAGAGCTAGGATTAGGTTTGTTGAAATATAGTTTGGGGACTAAGTAAGAGCTAGGCTTATTTTTGTTGAAATATAGGTTGAGGACTAAGCAAGAACTAGACTAATTGTGTTTTTGCCCGTGTTTTTCTGGCTAGCAATGATTAACACTATGACTTATTTTACTTTTAACTTACTAATACAACAAACATGCAAAGTAAATACAAAGATCAATACGAAACATCAATGTATATGGTTATATTACATCTAACTACATTCACAATTACATCCTTCCAAATTGATCATACCAATGAATGGTTGTTCGAAAATGTATAAAATGGGTTGGTACCAGGCGTGTGTGCTTGGTTCAGATAGGTGGGTCCTCAGTGAGTTATTATGACGATGTAATTTCAACACTAGTTCAATAATGTTCTAAATAATACAAGGGTTGTTGTTTTTATTATTATGTTTTGGACTTTTTTTCTCCAAATGGTGTTGTTGTCGTCCATCCATGAGGTCCTTGAATCGCGTGACTAACAAAATAAGTCTGTCACGTTTCTTTAAATTACACGATATCATCATTACACAACAGTCCTGTATCTGTTTGATAAAAGTTACGTCGGTTACAGAAATGTTACACATTAATACGAACTTTCAACATCGTTCATTGTCAATTAATTTTTTTGTATTGTTGTATTTTTTAGTATTGATTTTTTTAAGTATTTGCTAGCTTTGGGTTTTGTTCTCGTGTTGGGGGTTAGTGCTTGGGTTTGGTTTTATAAATTGGAAAATGGTTACTGATGAGTCTGACCGGAATTAGGATCAGAACGGATAAGCAGATTTAAAAAAAATAATAATAGAATTCAACTTTATTTATCCCAGAAGAGAAATTATCTATCGTTTGGTATTTACCGTCACCAAGTGTCAGCCATAGGAACAGCGCCGCTAGATAGACATTTCATGTAGATAACCCTGACCTAGAGTGTTAAACACGATGTCTCTAATGAGATTCAAATTCGCCACCTTTAGCATGCGAGTCCAACAGCTTAACCGTTCGCCCACCGTGTCACAATAAGAATCCTGGTAGGTGTTGTAGAATAGAATGACTGATTATACATACGTTATACGTTGATAATTTTATGATTGAATAGATATAATGTATTAGTATATACGTGTACTAATGATATAGATATAGGTTGTAATGCAAGCATACACAATTAAATATGCATACTCACATACATGCACAAATACATATACCTATAAAGGCACATATTCCTACATAGACAATTGCGCATGTATATAAAGCATCTCTTTTTTATCAATGCATTATAAAGCACAATATTCAATTAAGAATCGTACAGAATCATCTCGAGAACACAAACCGCCTTGAAAACAGAACCAAGGACAAAGCAATACATACATACATACATACATACATACATATATACATACATACATACATACATACATACATACATACATATAAATTGTAAACACATAGACTATAAAAAATATATAACTTGTAAATAGATAATACAACAGTCATGAGCAAGAGTACATACATAATAATACATATGTTACGCTTAATGCGAATAATTACTAATGTGAACATAAAGCAAAGAATTTGCCCAATGTGCACATTACGCAGACGAATTGTCCAATGTTTAGATTAGGCAAAATACTTGCCTTATATTCACATTAAGCAAGGCTTTCAGATTAGGCAAAAGTATTTTGCCTAATGTGAACAGAATGGAAAACAGAATACATCAACTAACAACAACAAACTAATAACAGATACATCAGTTAAGGGGGCTGTATCCATGACAGCAGAGGTAGAGGACGAAACATCGACAGCAACAGAAGATGAGACAGAAACAGATACATCATTTATGGAGGCTGTATCCACCACAGCAGAGATAGATGAAGAAAAGCACCAGCAACAGAATATGAGACAGGAACAGATACAGAAGATATGGGGGCTGTATCCAGACAGCAGAGATAGAGAGGGAAGCAGAGACACGTTAGATTGCATGTTTTCATGAGATCCTTGATACAGCTGATAAAGGACAGTGCAAGGCAGCAGATAGAATGGTATGTCGTGGAAAACACTAATTGTTTAGGCCGTTTCTTGTTGGGCAGTGTGCAACGCTGAGGGTCCCAGATTTGGATCGTGGCCCATCTGTCCAAATAATCTTTTGATGTTCGTCTTGAATAAACATGACAGACTGTACACTGTAGACTGCCACGAAGGAATTCTGGGAGCAAACCTAAGTGCTTTAGATCAGCTTTTGATTGAAACAGATGGGGTTCCTGATGTCTACCGGTGATCAAGGGTTCGTGAAATGGCAATGCAAAACAAAATGTATGTCATGAAGATGCAGCTACAAGAGAAAGAAAATGTTAAGCAACTCACGGCAAAACATGCAGGAGTTTATTAAAAGATTTTTTATTGACTACCAAACAATTTGATGGTTCTGCTTGTGTAATTTCTTTGTGAGTGTATTTAAATAAAAAGTTAAATAGTTAACTTGTTGTTACAATATTAAAGATGGTTTTCCTTTTATTCTTTAATTATCTAAAGCCTTGAAACTTTCGTACTTCATATTGTGTTGAATAATTGCACTCTCTAGCAATGTGCAGAATGTTAACGTTGGGTATCTTTGGATGTCGTCTGTTCACAATAGACAATCATGTTCACATAGGGCAAAACGGTGCTGCAAGCATGGGCAAAACGGTGCTGCAAGCATAATATGACCATTAAGCAATTTTTCAAATTGAGCGTAACATATACAAATAAGAACATACATGAAGACACGAATTGTAGATGAATGAGAAAAATCAAAAACATTGATACAGCATTGATCATGTTTATTGTTTTATGTAATGGCACATATTGAATAATAATAAAGTAATAGTTGTAATAATATTATGATGATTGTAATAATAATAATAATAATAATAATAATAATAATAATAATAATAATAATAATAATAATAATAATAATAATAATAATGCATTATCAGGAAGTGAGGTTGCCCAGGCACAATTTCTTTCCCTCAGATCTTGACTTTTCCTGCGTACTCAGAGGAGAGACAGTGTCAATAATCACATTACCTTAGAAATTATGGACATGATTTAAAATCGTAATGTACAATGAAATGTCCCAAACAATGTGGAAAATCTTAATTGCAGGACATGGAATAAACATTTTTCATTACGACATGTGTTTTGTGTGTAACACGTCACGTTTCATAAGTAACGCAATATCTTACGACAATATTGTAGTGTTTTTGGTATTGGAGAGAAATTAGAGGCGGTTAATTTCAAAAATTTAACAACACCTCACTCCTAGACATACAATTACAGACCACAGGGAATAAGGCAGACATGTCACATTTTGAAAATATTTAAACCTTTGAGTGTGAATCTAAAACAGCACTTATTTGAAGGAAGAACGAATAGACCAGCCATAGAACGATTAGACAAGCCATTTCTACCTGTATTTTTATCTGTGTTTGTTGTTCAAGAACACATTGATTGTTGTTGTATTGAATTTACCCATGCCCACTACTATGATGTCAAGGTTTTCCCAGACTGCCTTGTAAACAGCCAATGATTCTTTTACATGCGTATATTATACAACTATACCACACTGGAATTATTCCTACCACGGGAAATAGCATACGCTCATGAAGTAGATTGTATCGGACATATGCCTGCCAATATCACTATCATTCAAGAAACTCGACAGAAATACAGCCTCAAAGTAAATTTGACAAAACAGACCACTCAAAGCTGTCAAGAAATACAGAGGAGTGTCACTAATCAGAGACCAGGAAGATGTAGAGAGAGGAAAACACCTGTCCAATGCTGCATGGATAAGGGGTGATTAGAAAGAACAAGAAACAAAACTCAAGCTATATAGAGCTCTCGTGAAGCCAATCCTCCTCTATAACTGTAGTACGTGGGCACTAACAAAAGCAGACGAGATTAAACTCGACTCATTCCACCGTAAACAGCTAAAACGGGTACTTTACATCCGATACCCAACAATAATAACAAATGAGTCATTGTACAGACAAACAACAGTAAAACCACTATCCCTTGAAATATTAGAACAAAGATGGCGCCTTTTTGGACACATACTAAGAAGGGATCCAGAAATTCCAGCAAACAAATCAACGACAGCCTACTTTAAAAAATACTTTTTCCCATGTGGTCTTCAATTCTTAGTACTTGGTTAAACAACCATGCTGGAATTCGGAAGTATTGGCGTTGATTACAAACTAAAATATAACACTTAAAAATCCGACAACATTCACTTGCAAGTTTCTCCACCACCAGATGGCGCCAATAGAAATAAAATTCTCGTTTACCGTACATAAAACATGACGTAAGGTTTTAACAAAGAAAGATTACGTCATAGTATGGCGTGCAGCCCTGGTGCAGCACAACTCTAATTCACTTTCACAGCCAACAATACAAGAAGAAAACACGAAATAATGACGGCGGTCACGGAAAACCATCCATTACATGAAGTCTGTCTTTTGGCCATCAGTGAATTTGTTTAGACATCAGACTTTCTTTAGAAGAACTTACTTGGGTTATGAAAAAACAACGAGCAAACAGACAAAATACAACTAACAAATAGTCTTGCACTCCATAGTATACTTCCTGACCTAAATCAGTTCAACGGGACCAAGATAGAGACCAGAACTTTATTATTATCTCTAATTAAAAAAGAAGGGTGAGATTTGCTCCAAAATGGTGCGATCCCATTAAATGTCAACAATGCTTCTCATAAGTTTCCCGAAGGACTTACCATCGTGCCCTACAAAGACTCGAACCTGGAATCTTTCGATCACCAGCCCAACTGACTCTATACCGAATTTTAAAAGAGAATCTGCACTAGAGGTGACATATTACGTACGATTTAAATCATTCGACACAACACAAAGATAAGACAAAATTTCTTTAATTTTAGAACTGTAAGTACTTAGAATGCTGCCTAAACTTGGTGGAGAACAAAAATACAAACACCCCTATCCCCACACCCACCCATTTTGTCCTCTAACAAAACTGAAGAGAAGCTACCAAACATATAAGTATTTATCATTATATACTATGACGTTTCTGTTTCAACAAGTTCAAATCCTGGATAGACAAGTTCAAATCCTGGATAGAACAATTCAAATCCTGGATAGAACAATTCAAAATCCTGGATAGAACAATTCACATCCTGGAAAGAACAATTCAAATCCTGGATAGAACAATTCAAATCCTGGATAGAACAATTCAAATCATGGATAGAACAATTCACATCCTGAAAAGAACAATTCAAATCCTAGATAAAACAATTCAAATCCTGGAAAGACAATTCAAATCCTGGATAGACAAGCACAACATAGAGGGATGTAGCCATTAGAAAAAAAAAGAAGCAAAACGAAAACAAATCCAAGAGCATTAATCACATGCCACCAAGCCTATTGAGTCGGACTAGGTATGAGTAGATTCATTGTTTGTTCTCACTACCACCGTCTTTCTCATTTGTTTTGTTGTATTTTGCTATTCACAAAGGAGTCCATAGAAAGAACCTAAATAATCAATAATAAACAATTGCTAGTATTTTGAATTTGCGCATCGCAGATTGGGCTGGAAAGGCGCGAGTTCGCGATAAAGAAAAGATCAATAAAATCATTAGAATAGCCTAAAGAATTATAAATTCAAAATAATTATCTAACCATGAACCTATGACATTGAATGTCTACAAAAGATCATCAAAATTATTTCAGACTCCCTACACCCTCTTCCTTTTTTTATTGTGGTCAAATAATCCCCGCAAAGAAAAGATAAATAAGTCGTCCCTAAATTAATGTAATAAAGAGCGCCATAGAATGACTGTCTTTTTTTCTTTTTGTTGCCATCTTCCATACGCTGGCTCTAATTGACATAATTAATAATAGATTCATCTTACAGTTAAATCTATTTCATGATTAGATTTTGATAATTTTTTATCATAATTTTTTTTTTTAGTTGTTGTTGATGATGATGATGATGATGATGATGATGATGATGATGATGATGATGATGATAATAATGATGATGATGATGAATGCAAATTAATGAGCCTACGTGAACAATGAAGTTTTTATCTTATATTATACTAATAATATCTTATCTTACCTTACATTATCTTGTCTTTTCTTATATTAATAATAACTTATCTATCTTATCTTATTGACATAGTCATATTCTGGTTTTGGACCAAATCATTCTGGGGACAAAAAGTTTTACAATTTTAATTATTGTTTCGTTTTGAATTATCTAGATAATTGTAAACATTATTATACCATATCATTATGATTGATATAAATAGATTGTAACAAATTTCCAGAAAAATAATCCAATCAAATTTATCACATTGACTGTCGTAATGTGCTGCACATATCTCAGTAAGTAAATAAATCATAATTGAAGATGCCATATCTTTGTTGTTCATAATTTCTGGAAATGTGGCCCAGTAGCCAGCTTTGTCGGCCTGTGATCGATGAGTTGTGAGTACGACTCCTGCTCCAGCTTTGTCTACCAATGTTGCCCAAGGTCTCTTGCCCTCAGCGTCCATGATACAGACCTCACTTTGTTCGGGTCAGATGTAAAAGGTAAAGAGGAACTCCAATCGGAACACGCATCCATAATCTCCTGTGCGGTCTGTATGGACGTTGTGATTCCGACCGACGCCTTATGAACATTTCAAGTAGAATAATGTAATTTTATTTCCTTACCACACTCAGATGTAAAAAGGGTAGCACTTAATATAGATAGTGAAAGGATGTGTCCTTGTAGTGGCATTGATGTTGTGACAAGCAGCGCTGAATGCTTCCCTGGGAGTTGAAGAAAGTAAGTGTGAGAACCGGCGAGGCGGGAAAAGGAGTGGGGCGGTGGGGAGAGGGGGGATTCAATTTGAAGTATGCGAGTCTGCGTCTGTGATGGAATACAACAGGTACAAGATATCTTCATCTTTATTTGTACAAAGCTTGATGTTTGTGTAAGTGCAGTTGTGATCCGTGTGAAGGCGGAACTTGAAGAAGGTTATAGGGCACTGTCACTTCTGATTTGTAATAATCCAAAGAATCGTTTGAACCACATGGACACGTTTCTCTACTTGCAAATCGAACTCGGAGTCGAACCCCGTTCTTATTCTCCTCAGTAAGTACAGAAGAGGACCCCCTTAACGTTCTCTCTTGAGAAGTCCCGCTGTCCGAATTTGAAACGTTAATAGAAGGGATGGTTTCCCTTTTGTTGCGAGGTTTGTTGCACAGCTTCATTTCGTACATGGGTTTCGGGACCGCCCTGCCACCCGACGTAAAAGACACCACAAGGCCAGGGCTCCGGTGAGATTTGGTCGGAGACCGACGTTCGCTTTTGTCCCCATTCAGACACGACATTTCCCGTACACTACGTTTGAATTTTAAGTTAAAACACCCGTAGATAATAGGATTCAAAAAACTTTGTACGAATGTTGTCGTTTCTACCAAGGCCATCACTGAATCGGGAACAGTTATGCTGTAATCACTGTATATCCTAATTAGCGTCGTTGCGAAATATGGCGACCAGCAGATAACAAAAGTAGCGATAATAGCGAAGGTCATTTTTAATGTCTTTATCTTGGCTTTTGGAAATGTAGCATTCCCCGATAAATTGCTAGGTCTCCGAAGATTAAGATGCTGCTGAGAACTTTCTATAATCCTACTGGCCTTGGATACAACCATGACGATGCTGATGTAACAAAAAGAAATAAAAATGACAGGCAAAACTAGAATGTAGGCAGTTGTGAATGTAAAGTTCAGTTTTCTTTGCCACATTGCTGTATACGCAACGGTTTTGCAGGCACGCAGCACACGGCCGTCTTTAATCTCTTCCGTTTCTACAAAGATGAGCAGTTGGGGTATGGCCAGGACGAATGCCAACACCCAGGATATGGCGATGAAACGTTTAGCCCTGGCAGTCGTAGTTCGATATCTCAGAGGTTTGCAGATCGCCAAGTAGCGGTCAAAGCTCATTGATGTAAGGATGAAAGTGGTACTAGCCAAAGTAACGATTTGTAAATAAGGCAGAATTTTACACAAGGCTGGGCCGAACACCCATTCTCCGAAGGCCACGAAGAATATCTCAGTTGGCATGGTACAAAAACAAACAGTCAGATCTCCGATGGCTAAGTGGATTATAAAGAGATTCACGCGACTGTTTCTCTTTCGATAACGGGTGCAAGTGAGCAAAAGAATAATGGTAGTATTTCCTATGAAGATCAAAACCATGGAGACGACTATTGTTGCCACTCTTTGAATGACTGCCGGTTCCCATATAACGGCCTCTGTACAATTCAACCAATGGGAGCAGTTGGTTTGGCTTCCGACATTTTCGAAGCCGAATTTCGTGGTATTATTAAACGCTGTAAGAATCATACTGTACACATCTCTAAGTTTGAAACCAACTCCTGGATAATCGAGGAGACATGATAAAAATAAAATCAAAACTTTGTCCCAGATGTTGCTTCACGGCGATGTGCTGACATTTCTTTCGAAGTCAACTTGGTCACTGACTGAAGATTGCTTGATTATCTTGCCAGCCAGGTAAGAGGGGTCATTGGACATTTTGATGTAGGTAAGCAATTGATTATGTTGGCTAGAAAGTGCAATAAGGTCCATGAATATATCGTTAGTAAAATGGTATCTGGAAAATTAGAAAAGAAAATAGATAATATTGAGTGAGAAAAATCTAAAATAACTCAGGAGAACATTACTATAATTGTGATAAAGCAGAACGTAATGGAAAGGGTGGAAATATATTATCATTATTATCATTGCGCTTTATTCAATTTATCTATGAATAATGAATGATATATAATTGTATGAATTAATTGATGAATCAATAATTAAATGTTTAATCTCTTAAATGAAGCAGAGTTTTAGAAACATCCATGCTGCATGATTAATAATAATATGCACCAAGTCAGATTTATTCTACATGGAGAACTCATTGAATATTTCCACTCTGTGATATACTAACGAGTTGAGCTGACGAGAGTCCTCAAATAGAACAAACCCCTTCAACTTCAACGCTCTGTAGTAATAGCAGTAAGATGAGCGAAACCACGAGGGTTGTGTAAAAGCCACTTTAGCCACCTAACCACGCGGGTTGTGTAAAAGCAACTTAAGCGACCTAACCACGAGGGTTGTGTAAAAGCCACTTAAGCCGCCTAACCACGAAGATTGTGTAAAAGCTACTTAAGCCACCTAACCACGAGACTTGTGTAAAAGCCATTTTAGCCACCTAACCACGAGGGTTGTGTAAAAGGCACTTAAGCCACCAAACGACGATGGTTGTGTAAAAGCCACAAGCCACCTAACAACGAGAGTTGCGTAAAAGCCACTTAAGCCACCTAGCCACGAGGGTTGTGTAAAAGCCATTTAAGCCACCTAGCCACGAGGGTTGTGTAAAAGCCACTTAAGCCACCTAGCCACGAGGGTTGTATAAAAGCTACTTAAGCCACCTAACCACGAGGGTTGTGTAAAAGCCACTTAAGCCACCTAACCACGAGGATTGTGAAGCAATTTAAGCCACCTAACCACGAGGGTTGTGTAAGAGCCACTTAAGCCACCTAACCACGAGGATTGTGATAAGCCATTTAAGCCACCTAACCACGAGGGTTGTGTAAAAGCCACTTAAGCCACCTAACCACG
>JASKDV010088119.1:0-14935 GCA_032466395.1 Aegires albopunctatus | reverse complement strand
CCCCCCCCCCCCCCCCCCCCCCCCCCCCCCCCCCCCCCCCCCCCCCCCCCCCCCCCCCCCCCCAGAGAGAGAGAGACGGACATTTCCAATTAGATTTAAACTTCTTTACGACTAAGAAAAAAAAGTTTGAGCAAACTTCGTAACCAATGACCAACAAGAGTCAGAACCAAATCTAAAATATCTAGAATCTGGGCCTCAACTTTAATCAAAGATTTAGTTCTAGATCTCTAGAATCCAGATCTAGATCTAGATCTATATCTGGGTATTATAAAACCAAGATTTTAGATCTAAATCTAGATCCCAATAACCTAAACGCAAACAAAACAACAAAAAATGTAAATTTATCCTTACATTCTGGTTCCAATGAAAGCAGTGATTTGACTCCGATGAAAACTGGTAACGTACGTGTGTGTTGTGAAGTGTGTGCGTTATTACGTGCGTGTATGTATTGCGCACGTGTGTGAGAGCGCGTATATGTGTAGATATCTCTGAAGTAAACGCACGAGACGCGACAGACGGGTTAAAAAAAGAATAATCGTCTGGGACGAGGCGAAACTTTGGGAAGAAGAGTGATCGACCTTGCCCTCCTTTAGTTTTTCAGACTGCCGCCTGCATAGACCTAAGAAATAGTAGATCTCCCACTTTGGAATAGGATATTCTTAGATTGGAAAGCTTAATAGGAATATGACGTCCAATGTAGCATTGTATGAATGTGCATGATATGAATGCCATGTGCGAAAGTGTGCAACATGAAAATAAACGCCATCACGACCCACCTGGTGTTGGCCCCATCAATATACGTGTGATTACATGTACATATGTATTAATACGGTGTACGTATTAAATCCTACTTTGGGTCATTGCCAGTGGGTGTTTTGCGTGCCTTTATGGACGGTTAAATAAAAAACTCGACTCTGCTGTGAATTATTTACCGGTACATCATATCATAACAATCTTAGAGCTTAGTAATGTATCTCCTCTTTCACTTTTTAAGAGTGATATGTATAGGCCTATGAACATTATAAAGTGAGATAAAGACAGCCACAAAATTTGATCGTCGCTGTCGTTATATAAACGTATGTAAGTGCAAAATAAGAAATTTACGGGATACACAAATATACGTTTAGTTAAAGCGGCAAAATATGACGCGGGTTATCTTAAACGTTTAAGATCACACATGAAAATGACTTAGATCTTTTATTTTCTATTGGACAATTATATCTATGTTTACAATTTTCAATAAAGTTTATTTAGAACGACAAAGCAATAGTCCTAAAATTTGTAGTTATACTTTTATAGAACTACAGCTAAGTTACAATCCCTTAGACTCGTGGGACAGTTATTTGTTGATAATAATAGCAGTATGACTGCGTTCACTGAGGCAACGCTCTTTTTCCCGTATGTGGTATATATGTATATTATATCGATGGTTGACCCAATTTGTCATCAGATTATCCGGCAAACCATCTCAATGTCTACTTTTTTTTTTTTTTAATGTAATTGTTTATAGTCATAATATAGGTTTGTGAAACGCGCTTTCTTTTAACACTAACTCTTCAAAATACCTTAAGGCTTTAAAGAAAAATCTGAAAACTGATTTCTTTAATCAATATCATTAGTAACAAACTATTTTAATATACAATACCCATGAGAATGCCAGTAATCAGTCAGCTCTGAAGACGTACCGTACTCTGGGTGGAAAGCCAGAGGCAAGCTAAGGCCCCTAGTCCACGGCGTTCATACAGACCCCAGAGAAATTGTATGGCTAAGTCTAACATTGTCTAAATGTCACCACCCGCCTTGCACACAGCAGGTCATAATTTGTCTTTCTGCATCCGCTCTTTCCGATTAGTGTCCCCTTTTCTTACCTTAACTTACTTTAATCCTCTAGTTGCCAGTAGGCATAAATAATATAAGACACAGACGTAATCCTTCCACAGTGGCCTGTCTTTTGCAATAGTTCTTGCTCTTTCCAAAGAAACGCATTCCCTTTCATTCCTTTCCTTCTTCACCATCCTGCGCCATGTTGTTTTTGGGCGCCCTCTTCCTCTCCTTCCCTCTGGTGTCCAACTCTGGACCACAGCACAGTCACTACTAGGATGTTTCTTCAGTATGTGTCCTATACGGGACCATCTTCTTCTTCTCGTCTCGCTACCTACTCTTTCGGCACCAGCTATCTCCAGGATTTTTTTATTGGTGACCTGTAGTTGTCATCTTATCCTGAAGATTCTTCTCAAGGACCTGGTCTGGAAGGTGTCAAGTTTCTTTTCTTTTCTCTGGGTTAGTTTCCATGTTATGCAGCCGTACAGCAGCACTGATATCAGTGATAAGACCAATGTTTTGAACAGTGTTGCTTTGGTCCTTCTGCTGATGTCTCCAGGATATATCACTTTTTTTCTTCTTTTTTTTTATTCCTTGTTGCTTCTTTTATTATTGTCCCAGGTTTTTCATTTTCATTGATCTATGTTCCAAGTTCCTGTTCTAATTTTTTTGTTTTTAGCGTTTGACTAAAAGTTTTGATTTACGTGTCTGGGTTTTTGACAAGATTTTAACTCAGTGGTTTGTCATAATTTGATCTGTCAGGTGTAGATCTAGTTGCTGTGTTATTTCCTATGCTTTCTTTCCTGTCTGTCTGAATTTTTGTTGTCATCGAACCTATCCATATTGTTGTCGTTGTTGTTTTGATGTTTGCGGTTATGATATCTGAGCCATTCTCAAAAGGTGTTGCCAGCTGAAGTGTGTCAGATAGAAACGCAAACTGGTGTAAGCTTAGACGTGCAATCTGAACAATATTGGTACTAAAATGACATACATATTTTCTAGAGATACATAAGATAAAACCAGCCTGTTACCTTAGTAAAGTAATACGCTACATGTATATAATATAGGAAAAGATTGGCAAGAATTGGAGTATTTTTGAGGGTCCAATTTGTCACATTTTGGAGATGACATTTTTTAACGCATCATCAAGGACAAACGTTACTTTTTGCTTCATTTTGTAGAGAAAGAATTATACTTTATGGACAAACTCAGTTTATTAGCTTAAAATTGTTCATTTTGTTGTACAGTAGAACACGGATAAACCAAAATGTTAGGGTCCGAAGGAACCATTTTAGTTTATCCATTTGTAATAGGAAGTGTACATCGCGCTAAGTTACACTGGTTGCTATCCCCCTCGGCTACGACTAGGGTGGACTCTGTGTGTTTGTGCGTGTGTGTCTGTGTATATGTATTGAGCTAATGGAGTGGGGAAAGGTAACAACCATTTCTGGCTGTCCATTCATATCTCGTTACAGTATTTTAGGTTCAGCCGTGTTGAGGATGAAATTTGTTTCGGTTTACCATTAGCAGCATGACAATGACATAGAGAAAAAAGGGGACTTGTCTTATTTTGGTTTAGCGCTATTTTTGGTTTATGCATGTTTGGTTTAAGTTTAAGCGTTTTCTACTGTATTTGTCTTTTTTACCTATCTTTTGTAATGTATTATGTGTTTTTAATTTTAAACTTATCAATTAAAACTGTCTGGATCTAGTGTGTGTCATTTTTGAACCGTATAAGTGTGGGTAGATTCTAGTTATTTTACTCTGTAAAGACCACAAAGCTATGAAATTGTTTTTCAAGCACACCTAAAAATCCATACTTTGAATCACCCAAAAGATTTTATACTAAAATAGTGTCAATGTGTCAAATCATTAAGGAACAATAACAAGCATGTTGTGTGTCATCACATATTATTTAGCTCACTGCCTCTATGAGCCCTTTTTTAACTTTTAACTTTGGCTAAGTCCAATTCATCTAAAAACAGAGTACTACCCAATAACCTACAGTTTAAAACGTGGGCTATCAATGATGAAACAGTAAAGCTAAACCACGTGGAGTGCTGATCGTGAAAATTTTGCGACAGATTATGTAACATCAAGGTTAGGTCCATATTTTTTGTCAATTTTCTCAAAACTAACGTCATGTGACATAACCTTGTTGTTCTGACCCCTTCAATTGTATTTGGTCCCGTTACGAATGCCTATCACGTGGGTCTTGTGCACATTTTTGAAAAGATGACACCCAGCTGTCAGTCATCAGTATGAATTGTACAAGCATAGATAGACCTAATGTTTTCTCTGCTTCTGAGTTGAATCCAATGTTGACATAGATTAATAAATGGAAATGGACAAATATATTATGACTATTACTAACTACTATTAGATTAGGAGCTTTGATGGGCATTGTTGTGCTAAGTGATATTATTTTGCCTTTTCTCAACAGAATGTGTGTCATTAGGTTTGCAGTATGTATACGATTTATGTTCACTTGCCAATAATAATTTGCTTTTTAAGTTCAGATTTTGAAAGATCGTTTTTTCAAGTGATCTCATCAATTAAAAGTGTTCACCTTCATTAAAATTATTTGAATCAAATTTCTTTCAATGTGTGAAAAAAAGTTTCATTTCATGAATTACTTGTACTAGTTACTAGTCTAGTTGTACTTTATACGCTTTGTTGAAATCTGTTCAATTTGAAAGTGATGTGTGGAAAACATTATTTTGAGTTTGATATGTGGAAAACATGATTTTGAGTTTAGGGTGGCTTGAAATACGTTCTTTATGTGTCATCATAGCGTACAATTTACACAATACTGTTTGCATTTAATTGTGTTGAAGATTAACATTAATCTGAAGGGTTTTAGGTGGTTTGAGTTTGATGTTAACATGAAAGATTTGTGTAATATAACCACCATTGTGTGACATTTCTCACTCCACTTTTTGAGAATGGCTCATATCGCTCTGGCCGTCGTCCACAGACTGCTCAAATTATCGGATCATAGCGCTCCTATTTCCCATGCTAGTGCTAGTAAGTTCCTGTTAAATATAATTATAATCAGGTTGAACAAGCTAGAGGAAGAGATAGCCGTAACACATGCAGGTTTCAGAAAAAACTGGGGCAAAAGAGACCGCTTACTCCTAATGAACTTATACAGATACAAGTATTAATAATATTACTATTAGGCATGTTCCCAAAAGGCTTGTAAAGTTAGATTCTACTCTATTTGGTATACATGTATCCACATGGCACTTATTGCCAAGAAACCTTTTATGCTCTAGATTGACTTTTAAATTCCTCTGGCTGACAACAACACAGAACATATAGGACAAGAATGCAGCCTGTTTGGCGCGAATACAATTTCCTAACAAAGGAAAAAACTATCAAGAACTTATTCACACCTGAGTCATGTGAGGTAGATGGGACAAAATGTGTTACTTAAGGACACAATGCTAATGGTCTAATTTTTAAGAGAATTTGGTCTAGCGGGATACAATCCCACCATGTTCAGATGACCAGTCTCCGTAAGTAGAGCTGCTGGAGTTTCTCAAGTCTGAAGTGCGTTAACCACTGGGCCACTTACACCCCCTTATAAATCCTAAGCTTCTTGCTACAATTATTAACTTCTTGTAAATTTATGGTGGCACGGCGATGTTATGAAGTGTGAAGAAGACATTTTGGTGTTCATGCAATCTCTCATTTTTGCTTTCTTTAATTGCATGATGCATTGGCAGTATATCGGGTCATACTTTATTGACATTGTTAAAGAATGTTTGACCCAAATGTTGGCAGATAACGGTATGTGGTATATCAGGATAAAGTTAGACTATTATAATAATATAGTGGAATATTTGTACCAAGGCTAAAACTAAAGGCTGGCAGTTGGTGGTAAATAGAGGTAGAGGGGCAGCACATCGGGGTTTCACTGTAAGTGTATTCAATTTCAGGAAATAAAACTACAAGGAGGCATGAACCTTCAATTGTGAACCTACATGAATACTAATTTTCTTAAAAATCAAGTCTTTTTTTATCCTGAAAAATATTTACAATATGAAAACAAAAAAAGGAAAAGAAAAATTTACAAGCAACAAGATTCCTACCCACGTGACTAAAGTAAAAATGATGATTCAGAAAAACAAATGTAATTAAAAAGATTGATAGTAATGATAGGCCTACTGCTAAAAAAAAAAGAAAAAAAAGAGAAGAAATGTAGAAAGAAGGAAAAGTGTTCATTTTTTCAAAAATATGTCAATATTTTATTATAAAAAAACATAAATGAACAAAACATTTGAAAACACTTCAAAAACATTTTTAAAAATGTGCCACGTCCCAAACCGGCCACTTACCCTAGAAAAAATTACATAAAACCCAATACCATATTAATTATTTTATAGAGTAGAAAAACTATACATTCAAGAACGCCCCTCCCACCAAAAAAAAATTAATAATAATAATCGGCACCTTCATTACATGAAAAAGTTTCCTATTCATGCTTCTAAAAATAGATCTAACCAAGCAATCAATTAAAAAAAAGTTATAATAATATTAATATGTTGACTTATAAAGCGCTTTACACCAAAGTTATACTTAAACTTAAAGCAGAGATGCCACCTAGAGTTGAGAATTTCCTGTACGGTACAGTCAAAGACTTTGGAAATCTATATTTGACCTAATAAAAAAAATATATATATACATGTATAATACTAGAAAATTGAGAAAAAAATCATTACAACAGTCAGCTGAAAGCAACTGTCATTCCATCACAGGATATTAAAAAGAGATACCATGTACACGTCAAAACACACCAGGTAGCTCAGTTAATAGAACGCTGGCTACCTTAGAGCCCCGAGTTCAAATTAATCAAATCCCTAGTCCCGCAAGATTTTTTTGACAAGGTTTCTCTGCATCTTTACGCAACTTTTGACACCATTGGTGGAGTAGAGAAGGAACCTTAGCAAGCGCACGTCGACTAATTTGAGTATCTAGGATAGTCCATCAAGTAGCCTATTCACCAAACACAAAAAATCTAGGACAAACGCATTCATAAAGACCATTGTATGAAATGATTTAACACAGCCACTACAGTTCCTTGGATGTCAATCATTTACAGTGCAGCCCACTTTAAATGACATGTTCGGGACTGCCAATATTATGTCTTTATAACCAAAAGTGATAGATGAAAAATAAAGAGAAATCACACGCAAAGACTAGAAGGCAAAGCCATGCAACAATGTCAAACATATTTGTCTTCCTTATTTTGGCCATCTCAAAAGACATGACACCTTGGAAGGATTGTTTTTAGAAGGCAAGTTGGAGGGTAGGCGAATGGAAGGCCTTGAAGAAGGAGATGGATGCAGAACATAGCAGAATGGATGGGAAACACAGTGACAGAAATTGGAAGAATGGCAGAGGACAGGAAGTTGTTTCGAACAGCAGTGAGGGAGGCTACATCCAGGAAGGATATGCCATGAAGAAGAAGAATGATATACATGTATAAGAAGAAAAAAACTTTGATGCAATGTCACAATATAAACAGGATGTCAGTATTTCTAATGTGGTCATAAGTGGGCTGCACTGTAATTAGTGTAATTGTGACTTTACACCATGCTTCATAACACGCTTCTGGTAATAAAATTAAAATTGCTTATTCCAGAACATATGATGCCAAACCATTTATTCAGGGCCCTTAAAAAGCACCAACAGCCACAACTATGTAAAAAGTTTATTTTGCTTATTCTACATTCAACCTATTTCGGACTTCCTAAGAGTCTTACTCAAAACAGCACAATTTCTTACTACCAACGAGGTTAGTTGGAACAGAGATTTAAGTGTATTATACATAAATGCATTAACTGATTCCATCCATTTGACCGCCCACAGAGACAGCGTATTTCCGGGTAGTCTATTCCACGGCTGTCAGCGGCCTGACAAAAAATGAAAGGTAATATCAAAGTTCTATCCCAATCTAATACCGTACATCAAACAACTAAAAAGTAGAACCTCAAAATGTTAAGATCTACATTCCCTACACATTTCTAATCAGTTTGATATGTAATGGGTCAAAGCAAGGGTACATTTTAGTTAGTTGTTTGGAGTGTAAGAGATCATCTCAGAACCCATGGATAAAGTAAAATGATAGGCAAGTGAATAGAAAAAACGGAAAAGGGGCTAGTTAGAAGAGGAGAAAAGTCACCAAGGAGGAAAAGAAGCATTTTAAATAATAAGAATAACGAATATATAATTATAATACTAAAAATAACCAAATTTAAAAAGAGCTTTTATTGGCATCCGTGATAAAGTTACTTGCAAAGAAAGATAACACTAGCAGAGCCAGCTAAAATTAATGGATGGAATCCGTTAAATGGCACAATATTTGAACGGATTGTCAATTAGACATGCAAGCGATAAGTTGTGGTATTCATCTCATGACTCATTGGACATGCTATGGTGAATTCCTTAGCAAGATCATTCTTAGGGATTGCTTCACTGGTCACACTTTATTACAGCTGATACTTAGTGGAGGTAAAAATTAAAAGACATTACCCTTTGGTAGAATATTTTTATTCCTGTGTTTCTGTTTAAACGCTATCAGATCCAATTTATTTATCCAAGATACGATAAAATAGCTTTTGGATGAATGTTGTAAATTGGAATTACTATGTTTGTAGATAGTCGTGGATTGGCGATAAATAGAATACTGAACAACCAGCTGGAGCAGCTTAGTTGACAGGGGTATGGTAGGTAGGAAACAACTCTGTTCAACTTAAAAAGGCGTTTATAAAAAAGGAAAAAGAAAAGAAAAAAATAATAAAGGCATTTTGACAACAATAATACTGGAATAGAAACATTTGTCCTTAAATCAGTGAATTGTTTTTTGGGCGTGTTTTTATATTTTTTTAGCATTGTAGTAAAGGTTTTAGTTATTGTGCTTTTTTTAATTATAACTAAATCTGTATCACATAAAACAATTTAATAGGAGTCCATAAATGTTGGTTTAATATATCGCATATTGCTATATTGACACACTATACAAATTTGTTATAATTTATATCTATTATATGTTTTGTATATATATATTATTGTAAATCATAAATTTGTTTTGGAAAAAAAGAAATTAGAAAAACGACAAGATACTGCATCATAAAGCCATACCACACACACAAATAACACAAAAAGACCCAACAAACGACAACAAATCATAAAACATTAATCGAATATTATTAAAGCAAATGTATCAATTGGACAAAACACACACATTCTACTGTGTAAAAACATTTTTTTTATTATTATTTAATCATACTTCTTTTTATCATTATTTATCACATTGTGTTTCTAACTAAGCGTGGCCCAAATAAATCAAGAAAAAGTATATTAATGGGTCAATAATCAATACTTAACCCAAGAAAAGCTCCCGCACTATAATCATGGCATGCTGTGGTGGACATATGAAGCACTATGGTGAGAAATCTATGCCTAATCTTATCCAAGAAGAGTGACAGAAACTTTTTATGGTCTTACGAAGTATAAAACATCAGCGAACATTTCAAGACTCCAGCCAACAAAACTACAATTTGAATTAGCCCTGGAGTTTTTTCCACAGGTTTGTTATTCATTGACAAAGTGACATTATTCACAAACTTTTGGTTTGCCAACTAGATTTTAGATTCATAAGGCAAGGGAGATGCCTTAGTAATACGACCTTTGTGACCTCAGGAGCTTTTCTTGGATAAAGCGGTAAGTTTAATTTAAGCCTAGTGAACAATCAAAATAAAAATGACAAACTGCTCATCAATATACATTTTGTGAACTTCAAGTGATAAATTCTTTAGAAATTCCCTTCCTCCGCCCCCTCCCTTAATCAGTTAATCATTTGAAAGCTAAACTAATGAAGTGATCCCTTAGTTGTTCGATACAGTGAGGAGTCTCCCAGTCCTCTTTGTGTTCAAAATGTCAGTCGTCCCATCAGACGGGTAGAAAGATAAAAATGAGAGGATGAGATAAAGCCCATGACAAAACGATTGTGAGCCATTTCAAAGTTACTGGAGAGACAAATCGAGGTGTATACAGATAGCCTACATGTTTGGTGGTTTGCTGGGTCTTGGTTTGTGAGAAAGTGTTGAGAGGAAATCAAGGAAACATTTTGCCTTTCTTAACAACCATCGACAGCTCCAGTGATTGTTTCTTAGTTCATTATAAGCGTTTTAAGCGATTGAGTGAGAATATATGAGGGAGAGAGAGAGAGGGAGAGAAAGTTTAAATTACCTAAATGGTCAATGATCGAAGGTATAGTTATCAATAAACCATAGCCTAATAACCTAATTGATAAAAAAAAAAATATGTAAACTTAAGCGGCACAAGACCTTAATCTAATAAAGTATGGGAAAGACTTTAGAAAAATGCAACCTTAAAAAGGGTTTTGCTATCTACCCTGGTTGACCTACATAGATTAAAAGTTGGATGAGATGATAGAGCGTTTGCCATGGGCTGTATCTCAGGAATACAATCATACATACATGTATACACCCATACAATACGCACCATGCACCCGTACACATACTCACAGTATATACATATAACAGTCATAAGAGAAGTTTAAAAATGGTGCATTAAGTCTTTGTTTCCATAGCAAGAATAGACAGCCAGTCTCATTAAGTAAAATGCAGTCAGATATTAGGTCCCCTTGTAAAAATGTTAATCGAGAGGAAGGCGGTGATGCTTGCTCATATATCTTTCATAAATATTGATAGCCATGAAGGACTGAGATTAACTATTAAGCTAAAAAAAATAATTAAAAAATCCTAAAAAAAAAAAGAAAAAAAGATCTCCTTATCATATGTCTCAAGAAAAAGAATCTAAAAAAAAAAAAAAATTATGATGAAGTATTGTTTCTACATCGTTTTATACATGTGACTGCATATTACCTAAACCATTGGGTTACAAGAATAATAATAATAATAATAATAATCATCATTTATAATAAATGTCGTTTGATAACCGTAACCTGTCCAGCTGACTCACAGCAACATGCAGGGACCTTTCTTCTTTTTGGGCTTGGGTTTTGGGCACAGCACAGCGCGGATGGCCTCGTCGAAAACATTCTTCAGGCCTTTCTGAGTAAGGGCAGAGCATTCGAGGTATTTAACCGAATTGATTTCCCTACCCATGGCCAATCCCTGGTGGTACGCAATGGGGGACAGCTTCTTCTCTTTCAGCTTTTCAATGGTCTCCTTATCCTCACGCAAATCCAATTTGGTGCCGACGAGGATGATGGGCGTGTCAGGACAATGATGGTTTACTTCAGGAAACCACTGTTGAATAATAATAATAATGAATAAATAAAGAAATAATAACTATGTAAAATTAATAATAATAATAATATAAACAGTGTTAATTAATTAAATAATAACAATAATGATGGTAGTAATTAAAATTACAAAGATAATAATAATAATAATAATAATAATAACAACAACAACATTAATAATGCAGTAGAACACTGAACAACCCGGGCAAGAGAAATAGTTCTCTATATCAGTAATTCGTTATTTCAATCCGAACAAAGAAGAAAAAGAGGCCTGTGGCCAAGAACACATGTTCGTTAAAGCTGTCAATTCACTTTAAGCGTATTCGTCGCAAGTGTGTTCTACTGTAATATGGAAATAAGGCTATAAATAGGCTATGTCCAAAATTTCAAGAAAAACTACAACATCTAGACTGCCGATTGCATCCAAAATGCAGTATAATATTAATTGAGTAAGAAGAGAAACGATAAAATACAGTACCTTTGCTCGGACATTTTCAAAACTTGTCGGGCTGATGAGTGAAAAGCATATAAGAAAGACGTCCTACAGAAGAGAAAAAAATAAATAAATTTTGAAGCACTTTAATCAATTTTATCATATTGATATAAAAAGAACAATATAAAATTAATACATATTCATGTACATAAACTTAATTAATATCGAATTTATGAAATTTAGAGAATCGGATGCTAGCTGAAGTGTTATTGATTAAAATATTTAAAGCTTCATACATTTTCAAATTTGCATTTTTCGGCTGGTGTTTTTTTACAGTGATACAATTGAACAAAACAAGTATGAAAGTGTTAAAATATGAAACGAAAGGATTTTCAATGTCCAGTGTTGACGCAAGTGTGTGTGGATGTGTGCATGTGTACGCGTAAGCGGAGGGGGAGAGGGAGGTACATGTATATAGACCTAGATCTACATGTATTTGCGTGTGCAAACGATGTTAATGTCTTCTTCGAGCATTTGTCTCTGTAAGGCTAGGCCTAGGAGTTAAATGTATCGTTTTGACAATGATATTTTTTTTTTTAATCCCATGAGTAGTCTTGACACTTGTGACAATGAAACCAACGTCTTGACAAATGGAATGGATTGCATGGATATAGTAAGGGACGGCGAAGGGATTGACAGGAAGTAGGAAGGGACATCAACTAGGCTAGGCCTCCATTAACCACATAGCCTAAGAATGCCATTGGCCATTGTTGTAAAGTAATCCTGCATAAATAGTTCTGCTGTATAGTACAAAGAAAAGACAGCCTTGTTTCAATGCTTATAACTATTAGTGCCATTGAATGATGAACATCTGCTCACAGCGATCTTTTTTTAATTTGTTTTGAATAGAAATAATGTAGTCAAAATTATATAAATAGATCTATCAACTCATTGAATTGGCAGTATAATATCGAGTCATATTTTATTGACTTTGTTTAGGAATGTTCTTGATAAACGTTGGCGGATGGCGATAGGCGGTAAAATCGAGACAAAGGTGGACTGTTATATAGTGAAATTTTTGTATTTAGGCCAAAGGCTGGCAGTAAATCGAGATTTCACTGTGCATTCATGGAACTACAGCGATAATATGATTTATAAAGAATTAACTGTCTGCTAAAATATCTAAAATTAAATGATATATGATATTTTATGTTATCCTCAAATAATTTTTCATGAAATTTAAAAGTCTATTTTTGCAAAAATTTAATTAAGAACTCAAATCTATTGAAAGCAAACAAAAGCATCAATCATAAGAAAGAAATAATTGCAAGGCTGAAAATAACAATCAAATTTCAAATTAATCTCCACCATCAATCTGCGGTTGAAAAACAATAAATCCATCTTACATCAATTTCATATCACATGCTAAAAAGTAAAATTTGAATATTAAAATAACTTCTTCTTTAAGTTGCGGCTAAAAATCATAATTCTATGTCAATATTTATTTATTGTTTGGGACTAAAAATCAAAATTCGATGTAAATATTGTATGTTTATTGCCTGGGGCTAAAAATCAAAATTCAATGTCAATATTGTATTTTTACAGTCTGGGACTAAAAATCAAAATTCTACGTCAATATTGTATGTTTATTATCTGAGGCTACAAATACAAATTTAATGTCAATAATGTATATTTATTGTCTGGGACTAAATATCAAAATTGAACTTAAAACCAATTTCCACTCACTGTCTGGGGATAAGACAAAGGTCGAAGTCTGTCGTAATCTTCCTGACCAGCAGTATCCCAAAGACCCAAGTTAATGGGTTTGCCATCTACCATCACATTGGCTGAATAGTTGTCAAATCTGATGAGAGAGAAAACATTCTTTTTTAAGGACACATGGCTGACTAAATTAAGCGTTACAAAAGCTTGCACTGAGGCAATGCTACGGCTATGACATTGCGAGCTTTTCTTGGATTAACATATTAATAATACTGAATATTGTAACATAAGATGTGGGTCTGCATTTTTTAATTTTATTTTCTACACACAACCATGAAATATTTCTTGTTACAACAAGATCAATAAATTATAATTTTGATTCTGATATTTCATCCTCTTATTTTCAAAAGTTCATAACCTCCCAATCTATATTTGTGGTAGCTCCATTTTTATTCATCTCTGTACAGAAATTTGTGTTGAAAATACAACATAAAAAAATTAATAAAATAGATAAAATCGAAAAAAATCAAAGCACGCTTTTCTCCATATTACATATTCCTTTTAAAAAATGAATCATATAATTCAAAGACAGGTTTTTCATCCTCAAACGTAGCAATGAAATCTAAGGTATTTTCAAGCAATGTTTAATAAGCAAAAACACACACACCGTAGGAGTATAGCCAAATTTTAATTTGAAGTTAAATAAAAAATACTCACACTGTAGGAATATACTCTCCGGGAAAGGCATTTGTTGTATAACTGATAAGGAGACATGTTTTACCAACGGCACTGAAATGAACAAGGAAAGATCACACTGTTACTGTTTTCAGTTTGGAAATTCTAATTGTCTAGCTTTTTATTCATAGTATTAAATTATTTCAACAATAAAAAGATGAATCCGAAGAATCTGAAAAAGATTCTCACTAAAGACGTGAACATAAATACAATTATGGTAGGCTGTATTACAATAGATCTTAAAAACAATGTGATTGATTTCCTTTAGAGTTTTAAATATTATGATGAAAAAGAAAGAGTGGATGATTAAAAAGCCTATCTCAGTTTTTCAGTATATCAGGTTTTTAGAGTTGGGACTATAAAGAATCAGTTTACTTGCAACTTACTACTAAGGGGTGTATTTATTACAGTCAAAGAGTTCACGATCAATGTCAAGTGTTCATGGCTTTATATCTTTTATATTACATATGTTAAACCCACACCATCCAAAGTCAAGATCTAAATGTAGACCTGATCAATCTAAAGAAGTTTCCACTTATATTTTTCTGGTGGCATTGAGATCAATATCTAGAGCTCGATTCTAATTTCTAGATCAATTCTTTTAACGTGCAATGGGTAAAAACGCCTTAGAAAGTTGTTTTAGTGCAAGTTTGTTCTATCATTCAGATTCCAAGAAATAGCCATCACCTAAAACTTGGGATGACAAAATATCTTCCGATAGTTGCAGTTTGTCTGTGTGTGAGTATGTTGGTGTTTTTGTGTGCGTTTTGATACATTTTAGACACATGTATGTAAGTATATGTGCTGGTATGTCTCTGTGTTAGTTAGTTAGTTAGTTATTTGAAATTTAAGGGCTCAGTCAACCACTAGGGTTATCTCAGAGTCCATGAAAAAGTAAGATGATAAGCGAGGGAAAAGATAAA
>JASKDV010088008.1:0-14939 GCA_032466395.1 Aegires albopunctatus | reverse complement strand
AGAGAGAGATGGAGAGAGAGAGATGGAGAGAGAGAGAGAGAGAGAGAGAGAGATGGAGAGAGAGCACAAGAGAGAGAGAGAGTAACTTACAGGATCTGCTGGGCCGGCTGTCTCTCTGAATGCTTCGGCTGTAGTTAGTGGTGACTTGCTGGTGATTTCAAGGGCAATACAAGAACCACTACTTAGCTCACCAACCATACCTGGGTATTCATGGACAACACCTTTGTAAACCTGTGGAGAAATAACACGAGGTAATCAAAACTAGTAAGTATACAAAGAAAGGCATCGACAAGTTGTACCGTAACAATCTTTTTAACTCTCCATATTCTAGACCTGCCCGGATGACAATGGGCTGTGCTGGGGTTGTGGTGAACAAAAAGCCTAAATAATCACTTTAGGCAGATGTTGGCTCACGTTAATGTTAATTGTTTTATTTATTATGACTTGTGAATGACGGTGATTAACTAAAGTATTCTAATGACAACAAAACCTAGAAAAAAATTGCAGACTGAGAATAAAATATCGTACAAGCCAGGTGGCTCAGTCTGAAGAGCGTTGGGTGGCCAAATTGTAAGCACCGTGTTCAGGTTCAAACACTCAGTCCCGACATATTTTTTTCGTGGCTTCCCAGTCAACCCAACAGATGGGTAGCTAGATCTCTTTAGATCTGGCGGAAGTAAAGTTGGCGCAGAAAGCAATGGCAAAGTACCACACAGAGCCATAAGCCTTAAAAAAAAAAATTGGGACTCTAATCCTGATTTCCTCTACGCCCTACGCTCAGTAGTGAGTATGGAAAACTTTACTTTACTTTAATAACGATGGAGAGATTCTCTCGTTTTTCTGCAAAAACTGCAACAGATACTATCAACAGACTATTGAAAATGAAAATATGAAGACAGAACTTCGTACAGAACGTATTCAAATAATAGTTTTGTAATTTATAAAAAAGGTAAGCAGTGATAGGTGTCAGGTCTCTCTAAAAGAGTATGTTGTGAGAATATCTGTAGCAAGGATAGAAAGAAAGTTAAAAAAAGAGATATGGTCATATAGCCCCCATATTATCAAACATAGCCATGACCATGATAAAGTACAATGTTATCATTCATCCCTGAATAGGAGCAACATAGAATGTATAGGACATGACTTGCAGCAAATATCTTTCTCAGATTGTGACAATACAATTAATGTCATAGTCGCTTGGTTCTCAACAAATGCATTGGTGTGAAGTAAATGAGACAAAATGTGATTATTGAGAAAGGGAGATAAATTTTGAAAAATAATTCATTTACTACAGAGCAACATTGCAAGATCAAGGTGTTTCTGATCAAGGTGATATAAAATAAGTCCTTATTAAACACTGGTTTTGCTAAATATATAGAACTTCTTTAATCGTAAACAACGACCATGGTAGGATTTAAATAGAAGTGCAACACTCTAGACCCCAGACCTCATAGAACTCTTCCACGTTGGCCTTCTCCAAGTTGAACATCTCCACCGTGTTGATTCCAAAACCAGCGTCTTGGATGGCGTTTATGATTTTACCAGCAGCACCTGGACGGAGGATAAAATAATTGCAGTCAGTCACGGTCAGAGAGAATAACGTAAAAAGTAGATCAGCCTGCTTTGTCACATACAACATCACCAAGCAGTGATGGCGTTTATGAATTTACCAGCAACACCTGGACGGAGGATAAAATAAACGCAGTCAGTCAAGGTCAGAGAGAATAACGTAAAAAGTAGATCAGCCTGCTTTGTCACCTACAACATCACCAACGGCCATGGAAACTTAAAACAAAGAAAGGATTTTGTTTACAAGGCTACTGCAGATATTTTAAAAAAATTTGCCAACTTTGTTATATTCTTGCAAATGAAAAAAGGAGTTCATAAATTTGTTTCTGTACGACAAATTGCAATTTTAATATTTTATGTTTGTTTTTTATTTTGTATTTGTAATTTTTGTATTGTACAGGGATGGAACCAAGCTTCGAAAAAAAAAAAAAAACGAAAGTTTTTTTTTGCCTGTTTTACCGATGGACAGCATGTCCAATACCTTCAATTATGACATTATAAGACTAATTTAAAACTTAAATACATCTCATCTACAGGTTCCATCCCCGATTGAGATTGTATCATTGTGTCAATTCGGACAAAGAATCTATATCTTTTCTTATCATTGTTTTCTATAAAAATCTTATCTATCCTCGGCAACTTTAATCTATAGAAAATCATGTAAAACACCTAATTTCCTCATTATCATTGAAAACCTTCATAAAACCGTATGGATCCCTCTTTTTAAATCTATTTATTTACTTTATCCCTCTTCCTATTTTAACTTTGAGATGTAATTTCATCTATCTGCTCTATGTTCTTTTACGTAACCATGTATATCCTTGTACTTTTTGAATTGTTAACCATCCATTTATATTTTTAGTACTATTTAGTTTTGTTGATGTAAAGCGCTTTGAGCTTTTACAAGAAAAGGCGCTATATAACTATTTGTAATAATAATAACAATATTCTTGGTTTAATGAAAATAAAACGTGTCCTCACCACTTTTAATGGCGTGTGGCTTGATGATGCAACATGTGCTGCCTGAGCCCTGGACACAGTTGGTAAGCTTGTGTTTACTGGCCGATGGGAAGAAAAATTCCATTTCACGAGTTGCTGAAATTGGACTATCAGAGCCATGGACGGCATTGAAAGTCACATCTGGAAAGGTGAAAAGAATGCATATCTTTTAAAAATATAATATGGTAAAATTCTCCAAATTCAACAATTTCTCAAAATTTGGTTCACAAATACTGTTAATTTGAGTGATATTGAAAGCAAAAGTTCTTCAAAACCCTCAATTAAAAACAAACATATAAGAAAACTAACAACATATGCAAACTCAATTACAGCTTTATTATGGTGCTCCAACTTTAGATGAATTAAAATTTTTTACATATTTACACAATTTGTTTAAAATTTCAGATGCTATCATCGTTAACAATAACGAATATAGAGATTAACATTTTCAACTCAAAACAACTTTAGTCACTGAGGAAAAAGTGAACCAACGTAAAATTTCAATAACCTTTTTAACTTCTAAAACAAACTTTGATTTTACGGTTGCGGAGTATCTCATCGAATACACTGAAGATAATGCATACAAATGTTCATGAATTCTACAACAATTTAATGGTATGTTAAAATTCGAATAGATGGTAATGATGGAGACCAAGTCTAAAAAATATCCTACTTAATATGATGTTTATTTAAATATTGTCAAAAATGATAGATTAGCTTAGTTAACCCTTGCCATACATTGCTAAATCCCCGTATTAGCGTATATCATAGTGTGTACCAAACCTCTAATATTTATATAAGAATAAATAAATATTCATATACAAAAGGTTGGGGTGACACCCCACCATGTACTGGGAAGGTGTGCTTTTTTTTGTTCCATAAAACATTGGTGTTTGTCATACCCCACGATGTAAGTGCAGGGGCAATATAAATGAATGTGCACCAGTGAGTACGATTTTCAAAGAAATTCAATATAATTTTGCCCATAAGTAGAATGTGTGAATCTTGAAGAATTCATAGAGTTTCAAACTTCTAGGATAAAAATTGCAAAATCTAAAGGACTTCAAAGACAAAATTGGAGTGTGTAACTTGTATGATGAAGGTGAAAAGAACACAGGTTTTCTTTCCCCTTTCTCCAAACTCACCTTTTCCAAATCGAGCTCTTAAAGATGTTGAGGCTTCAGCACGTGCCTTTGATGGATCTGTTGGACCAATCAGCTCCCTCCATCTCTGGACAGCATTCTCTCCCACCAGTTCAAAAGCCACAATAGGGCCACTGGTTACATAATTCAGCAGACTACTACAATGGCACGAGAAGAAAAATGAGAGAATTAATTACTTGGATTTAAGATTAAAAAACCCAAACAAACAACAAACCTAAAAAAAAATTAGAAGTGAAAAAGGGGCACCATAGAAAGAAAAAGGTATGAGCCCTTCGTTCGTAAACCTTGGTAAGTCGTTAGGTTTTAAAAATGAACTTATTGAAAAAGAAAAACCCAAAACCTTAACTTGAAGGATAAGTAAGAACAATAAGAAATAAAAGAGAATTATTCTTAGTATCGAAATAACAAATAGTGATAGTTTGGTCTTCTGCCAGAACGATCTCTAAATAATCAAAGTAGAGAATTATGAATGGAAAATTTATCATCAAAGCATAAATTGACAAACAAAATTAAAACCTTGATCAGAAAATAAAATAAAATAATAATAATAAGATAAAAAATACACATTTAGAATAAATTAAAAGTATGCAAATATGTGAATATCATTGCGAATCTGAGTTTTTACAACTTTTGTTTTTCACTCATCTCTATTCTCATTATAAGCCAGAAAAATGTCAGCCCTCAAGAGTCTGTCCTAGGGTCTTGTATGAGGATGAGATGTGTAAAAGAGACATCAAGCTTACAATTTAATTCATATTCATTTATATAGCGCATTTTGATATTTGTCTTTTTTGTTCTATTTATGAAGCCTAGAAATAAACTATAAACTTTACACTTTGTCATAACATCAAGGAGAGGCATTGTTACTTACTCCATAAAACTTTTTCCAGAATGCTCCTCATAGAAATGAAATGCTTCATCGCGACTCATTCGACATAGCCTGAGCTTTGAAATATGGAGTCCTCTGCAGTAAATAGCATCAATAATATCTCCCATCTTAGATACAGCATCTGGTTTGATGTAGCCAAGAGTCCTATGATAAAAAGAAAAATGTGATATCTTTTGATGTTGATTTTACAGCTTAAGAGCTTGTGGGCCTAATAATAAGAATATAAACTGCACAAATGATAATTGTTTATGACTAAACATTAACATTAGCCCATTTATCGTATCTGTGCTTCAATCTGATAAAATCACTCAGCAGTTTAGGAATTATATCTAAATAGCCTTTTAGTGATGGGGTAAAACCAGTGGTGGGATTCAAACATTTCAACAACAGGTTCTCTCACTAGCAGCATGCCATGTTAACCCGATATAGACCAAAGATCTGCCACTTCTCCTTATTTGCCCTTACACTTAGAGCTCAGTCTCAATGACGATCAGGGCCATGGTCGGGAGCACCTCCACTGGCCCATACAGCTGATCCCGGAAACTCAGTAACCTTGGCCAGAACCTTGCCCTTAACTCCTGGAAGCTCCCACATTCCTGGAGCACATGTTCAGCTGTCTGGTCAGAGACCAAAGATATGTAACAATATACTGTTAATAACTGGTTTGTGAAGGTCATTAAAATTCCAAGGAAAGGTTTGCAGAACCTATACGAACCGTCTGAATCCAATCACTGGGTAAAATTGATGGTTATTGTTAAAACAAATTGGTTGGTATAGAGATTTTTAAAAATGGTAGCAGACTAAAAGACTCAAAATCTTCAGTCTTGCATCAAACAAATTAAGAAGAAAGCACAGGTACCTTTCTAGTTTACATGTTAACTTTCTTTTTGTGAATTCATCTCCGTAGTCACAAATCTGCAATTGCCGTCCCAAAACATTAATAGATGCTCCGATGTAAAGATCTTGCAAAGTAAGTCCACATGATGTGAGATTGGTCTTGAGGAACAATTTTCGTGTGTTTGTGTCAAACTGAAACAAATGAATTAATAAAAGCAAGGGAGATATTTAAATTAAATTAAACTTCACTGAGCAGGAAAAAAAAAAAGAGTTTCTATTGGACATGAATGCCTAACTGACAACATCACAGATAGAGAGGTTTATTGCTGTCTTATTTACTTAGTTCACAACATCATTTTTCTAAAACTTGTTGTACAGCTCAACTATTAATCTCTTGATTTTTATTAAATTTCACCTTATAGTAATAATAATAATAATGAATAACATTTATATTTATAATGAATATCCATAAAATCAATTGATGCTCTAAGTGCTTTAACAAAATATCAATAAAATATTTTAAAACAAATTTGGAAGGAAGATTATAATGGTAAATAATGATGTAGTGCTCTAACATAAATCAACTTTAATGAACAAGCAAGATTGATATAAAATTGTGCTGATGGTAACTTATACATAAAGATTTAATAAAATGGAGCAATTAGTTTTGCAACCATAGGCTTTTATAGTTTGCAATATCAAACAGAGAAATTTACAATAATCAATATACTGAGATTGCCTATTGAGTAAATATTACCATTTCAATGTTCTTGGAGTCGGCGTAAAAGAAGAACTGGAATGTTCTGGTCCTTGCGGCCATTTCCTCATACCACTCAACAACATAGGCATATCTTGTGTCGTCTGCCTGTGGAAGAAATCAAAGTAAAACAATTAATGGAGAAAATTCCTTACCATACTGTAGGCCTTTGTCAAAGATACTTATTGTTACATGACACCAGAACTACGAATCTTCATTTCAATGTTGAGGGATAAGGAAAATGTTTGTAAAGACAAGAGCCTGTCCTATTAATCGTAAATATAGCTGTCAGATCTAACACAAATATGTAATCTAAGTGTGTGCAAGAGTATTCTATTGTTCAATAAGATTTTCTTCATGACTGTATACAATGGAAAAATGGAACTTTGATAATTGGTTTCATCTTTATATTATAATATAATTTATATTTAAAATATTACAATTTTGTCCACCACAGAAAGAAGGCATCTTTAGGCGGACATTATTCACTCATGCACAAAGAGATTAAAATAAATATGGTAGGTGGCCTAGATGACAGCAGGTACTGTTCCACCTCTATCCTATTTTTCCTGTCTATTAGATCTCTTATATTTAAGTAAGAATAACGACTCATTTACTGAAATGCGTTCATGGCAAATTTTCCATCAATAGTCTACTCTTGCTGTACACTTCAATTCCTATATGAATAATATCACGTAAATTGGCTGGCACTGTGTACCAGTCAGCCGACATAACATTATGATGTGTTCAAAGTTAGTTGAAAAACTCAATGGTTCAAAAAGAATTTTTGGTATTCTAAAAAAAGAACTTCATGAGTTTTTATCTTAAAAAATGATTAAAATTTATATGTTTTATTACAAATAACCAAGATAAACAAAATTTACGTTGAAGAAAATCCATAAAATTAGAAAAATTAAGAAACTTAAGGGACTTAATAACATACAGTCACATCTCCCTAATCTGGACTTCTGTAATCCAGTAGTCTCCACAATCTGAATACATAGTTAGGGACAAAATTTTTCTTATCTATTCTACTCTATAATTTAAAATTCTTGATTCCAGATCCAAAAACCTAATTTGGGAACAAATACAACATTATAGATTTCCTGCTCCATTAACCAAAGTCTCAAAACATTCCAAGTGTCTTCTTATGGCACAACTCATTCAGTGCTGAGCCCAATCTCAGTGAACACCTTCTATATACTGAGCAATGTTCATATGGTGAGGACAGGTTGGCTGTATCCGTAAAAAGTAATCATATAATAACAAAATTCCTGGTATCAATGACAAGAGAAAGAAAGAACAAGCCTACCCAGAATGCTTCATGGTAAATTTACCATTTTGGATTGGATGAAAATGTATATTTTTAGTTAGCGTAAAGTCAACTCAAATGCAAGAATACTCGTCAGTAGTACATAGGCAGGGCTTATGGCCAGCAAGAAAACTCGTCGATAGCACTGAATGAGTTAAAAAACACTTACTTTGTCAGACAAAATTTTGTCTAATTCACACATTTGGTCCTCATGCTTTAAAATGAAATCTCTCAACTGACATCTTTTTTGGGTTACATCGTCTCTTATTGAAGATGGCACTGATAAAAATATGGAGTCACAGACTGGTAATTCATTCTTCTTTTTTCCATTGTTCTTTGACTCCTCAATAGTTAGGGTAAGGACACTATCCTGTAAAGGAAGACAACTTCTTATTCCATATAAAAAATCCTTGAAAGCAAAACAAATTATATGAAATCAAAAGATTTTATTCAACTAACATTAATTATCCCTAGAAAAGCACTGACGGTTATATTACAGCATGATCCGGTTAAACCAAAAAGTGCACAGGTGGTTAAATTGTTTCCTAGCATGTCCATGATGAGAGCCCAGCATTTTAGGCAAGGGACCTTTGCTACTTTAAAGAAACTTTCCATTTACCTTGTGTGATTAAAGAAAAAACTTTTGATTTGAAGTTCCAGCCAATGAGTTTAAAATCATAATTAACCTCAGAGCTTTTTCCGCTGATTTGTTATTCTTTGATAATGTGACATGTTTGGTAGACTCACTTCACGACCTAGATTTTTCCTTGGTGAATCAAAACCATGCTCGCGCTGAGACAAAGTGAGCTATTCTTGGATTAATAGTGATCATAAAACGATGCAACCATATCATTTCCTTTACTTGCCTTCTTTTGAACATATTTCTTATTTCATAGGTTTGTCTTCTTTTTGAGACAGATGTTTGAATTAGGCCCATAAAATTGTCTCAAAATTTCAACAATTTCATTGACATGTTAGAATGCTGTCCATAATGCCAGTCAGTGTCTCTCTCTCCCTCCCTCCCTCTCTCTCTCTCTTAGTACCCATTACACAGAGGAAGGAAAATTTGTTAAAAGTTTTTCCATGGCCTAAATGCCAAGATTCAAGACAACAGGAAATCAAATTAAGGCATGACATTAGTCTTAACCACCAAGTCAATATCTAAGAAATATGAAACAGTATAAAATAAACAATACACCAAATAAACCTATAAAAAATCTCACTATTACCATCCATTCCCAAAATACATGTTCCTTTCCCTTCCACTCCATAAGGTTCTTCAGTTCAGCATTGTCCTGTGCAAGCTCTTGGTACATCTGAGGATAGTCATAATTATCCAAAATATTTTCAAGTATTTCATCAAGACGCAACAACAAATTTTGACCTGTTTTGCTGAATTGGAACATATGTCGCAGATAAGGGTTTTGAGATGTGTATATCACAAGAAAGCTCAGGTCATCTACATTAATTTGATACCAAATTCATGAAGATTGGACTTTCTATCATAATAGTCATCATTTCTTCATGAAAAAAATAGTGAACTATAAAAGAGGTCAGAAAACTAGTTTTGAGAAAATGGCAATCAAAGATGGAGTAACGTTTACAACGGTTTTGAGGATGGATGGATAATTAAACACTTAGAAACTGGTGTTTCTATTTCACCGATTTTCACCTACCATGAAATGGCCAGAAGAGTCTAAAAGCAAGATGAAACAACGTTGTAGTGATTATAAAGTAACATGATTCTTTGTTGTTATATCAATATTAGGCTCCCAATAATATCTGAGGTTAAGCATCGTAATTTTTTTGATAAAGGTCAAATAAAGCCTGAATATTTTATATTACATTTAAATACATATAGTTTCTAATCAAAATTATACCATTAATCTGTTATGCATTGTGATAATATTTAGCTTGATTTTGGTCAGATATTTATTTCCCCGTGTTAAGTAATGTGTTTTTTGTAAAGTGACTAGAGCCCTCTTTTGGGAATAGTGCATGATACAAATTGTATTATTGTAAATTGTACTATCATTGTAGATCAATACCAATTTTTAAGCAAATGAACCGAACATGGATACACTTATTAACATCTAAAGTTTGGCGAAGTTTGTTGGACCAACCACTACATATGTCAATTGTAGAATCAATTAGAAGTTACGGCTTTTGAAAGTGGAATGAATGAGCACATGCCAGATTATAATCTATCATTAACACTACAAAGCCCTGATACTACAGAATAATTCTTAAAATCTTCATAAAAATTAGGCCCTGTATAAATCTAACGTATAAAAACAACCACTCAAATCCTACTTACCTCTTTCATGCTTTCTGGGTATCTGAGCAAATACACTTCTAATGGGGTTAAATGTTCAAGTTCAGATTGAAGGCTTATTCCTTTGGTGTAGTGTTGAATCTAGAAATAGCAAAATAACTGAATAGACTATTCTGAAATATAGCTAATTGGCTATTCTGAAATATAGCTAATTGGCATTACATATTTAAAAAAAACTTTAATTGCATTTTTCCTGTCATACCCAATGCATACAACTATGAGAGCAAAACAAGCAGAGAAGAATTGAAATTGTAATGTAGCTTAGTGAATTCAAAGAGGTGACTCCTTTCTTTCTTTAATAAAAAAAAAAATCTAAGTGCCCACTTATAACGTGCTTAACAAGGAAGCATGTAAGTATTTCCCAATGACTTTTCATTTCCCCTGACAGGCAATAAATAATACAAAACACAAGAGATAAGGGTGGCAGCCTGTTAGGTGCAAATATAAATTTTGGACATGGACAACACTTTCTTGATGGCCAGGTACTCATTCACACCTAAGCTGAATGAAATAGTTAGAACAAAGTATATAATCCCAGTGGGTCACCCAGCTAACTGGTATCAGTGAGTGGAACTGCTGGAGTTTCTCATTTTGAACTGTAATTAACCGTTACCAATTGAGCCACTGATGCCCTCTTTCTTTTTCTTTCTTTCTTAATCAACAGATAGAGTGAAAACATTATAAATAATAGCATACACAAAGATGTAAGGCAAGAAAAATTTGTTGCAATTATATCATTTTTAAAACAAGTATACAAAGTACATTTATTGAGGTCACTGCCATCATGATTTAAAGGAAAATAGGGAAATGCATTTCATTTCAATTTTATTTCACATTGTTGTATTGATAAACTAAAGCTATAAAATGCTTTTTGAGAGGACAATCATCTTGATAAAAACTTTAAGTCTGCCCATTCACAACCTTTTTATAAAAAAAAGCTACTTATATTATTAATTATAATTAAATATACAGTGCAACCTGCTTATATCAACATCACTGTAACCACCCATATATGTCCATAATAGCAGGATATTGATATATCAGATCAACTAACAGACAAAGGAGAGGGATACTACTAACACAAGCACCAATACATTATCAATCTATAAATCTAATTTGACCCTAATTAGGGTCATGTTTAAGGTTGGAGAGCATGCAATTCCATTGGTTTACACAGGTCTAGGAGATGGATATCATTGTCACAAACCATTTATTGGCTATCGACAGGAATTGATGTTGTTTAATTGCTTTTTAATGTCTACCCTGAAGCAATTGGGATGTGGATATAAGGGTTTTAAGGGGGTTATCGTCAATTTTAAATCAATATATGGGGATTTTCTTTATTAATGATACATAAGGTGAATAATCGACTTTGAAATGACATCACTGTATGCTGGATGTCAATATATGCTGTGCTGGTATATAGTACTTAAAAGATTACATAAACTTACATCATGTTTTAACTTTGCTGCTTGTTGCATTGAAGCATACAAACGCCGAAGAGACATTTTCAGCTTTCCACACATTATTAAATGTCTCTGTAGTTTTTGCTTTGCAGATAGAGACCTTGAAGTTGTTTTAAGTGGAGGAGGATTCAGGCTTGATAAGTCCTAAAGAAGATAATGGTGCAACACAATGAAAATAATTAAATGTGGATGATGAAAAAAGCAGATATAGAAGTTTTGACAGTCACTCCAAGAGAAGTTATTTCTAATTTGCAAAAACAAGACAGGAACTGAGTGATTAACTCATCACTATTCATACTATAAACTCACGACAATCAACTGATCCCCCCCCCCCCCCCCTCTTTGCATAGATATGTCATATTGATAAAAAACTAACAAGCCAGCAAAAATATAATAAAGGAACATGTGTTCACAAACAATATTATATCTGTTGTAGTAGAAGTTGAAATCATTATAACACTTACTTGAGGGTTAACAAAGTCATTCATCTCTTTATTCAAGGGGCATGATCTCCTTGAAATTATCATGTTAACTATATCTTTGGAATGGATCAACCATCCTAGGGCAAGAAGAATTTCTCGGCTTCCACTTGTCATATCTTGTGGCAGCTCAGCAAATGCTTTTGACAAATATCCCCAATTCTGAAGTCGTGATTTCACATAGCAAACTCTGTTGACTGCAGATTAAAATAAAACATTGTCAAAAAGAATTGTGTATAAATATAATCATATACAATGTTTTTTTGGTTTATACAAGAGGGCTGTCCATTTAATAAGTCTGATTTTCAAACATCTCTCACTCATTCATTGGGAGACAGTTTGCACATCACAAATTTCAAAAAATTAATTCTAGAGATAAAAAAAAACCTTAATGTGACATGGATGTGTCACCTGAGAGTAAATTGCAGTCATTGCAATGGAAGCACCCGTCATCTCCAACACAAAAGGAATTTAAAAAGCTGCATATATGAAAAAAAAGATTTTGAGACAGACCGAGTATTCTTTTGGTAGAATTTCAGCAATCAGGATGGACAATCCATTCAGACACTTGTATTGTGAAATGTTCACCAAGATTAGAAATGAGATTATTCAGAGCAACTGGCATGGAATGATAACCATTGGCATTTTGTTACTGCATGACAACGCTAGGCCCAATGACATACTGATGCTCAGACATAGGCTCTTACCAAATATTTCAAAGGAAACAAATAGAAAACCCTCACACAGTCCTGACTTCATACCAAATAACTATAATTTACTTTTTAAGCTAAAAACATTCCAAATCAAAAAGAAAAGCATTGAGTCCAACAACACATTTAAAAACGAAACCGTCCATTTTTTCACATCCCTGGCAGGAACATTCTATGAAGGTGTTTCAAAACTTTTGTCTTGTTATCAAAAATGCTTCAATTGATCTACATGGCAATGACATAGAAACGTAGATAAATGCCTGAAGATTTGTAGAATGTGAAAAAATGAGAACTTGAATTAAAAAATTTTTGAACTAAAAAAATGGACAGCTCTTGAATTTTGAAAATCCTTTACAATTCTCTTACTGAAGTGTTTTCTATCTAAGTTGCATTTCAGATAATCAGTGAATCGATGTCAGAACATGGTAAGGACATGTAAATGAAATATGACATTAAGATAGGATTGGTTTTAGATGTGTTTTAAAATCATACTATTGCTGTCTTTGAAGTATGCCTATGAGTTTGCATTGAGTAGAGATATAGGGACTATAAATAGTATGAACCCATCTTGATTTTTATCATAAATCCTTAACTGCCCTGAAAATATAAAATTTTAATTAAAAAAAATATACATATATACAGTTGAACCCGCTTAATCCAAATCGGTTGGGTTTCTGAAAAAAATTTGTATTAACCAGGAATTTGAAATAACCGAAAATGCCTAATTTCAAGTAGTGAGCTAAAAATATTGGGTGTATAGCATGCACTAAGTGAAAACATTGCCCTCTGCATTGTATAAACAGGCCTGGAACCATCATTGGATCTTTTCTCTGTAGGCCGAAGACATCTTGTCAACTGACGAATCTCAATTCACTACTTGTATTTATCCTATATTTTTCCATGTGGAAGCAATGACGTAAATAAGTCAAGGTGTCTGAAAAAACGCTTCACTGAACATTTTCTTTAAAAAACATGTCTAGCAAAAGTCTGATGATGTTTGTCAACCATTCGTCCATCCACTTCAAAAGCAATCACAATGCCGACTCATCTATTGTTTAATGAGTTCACTTCACAGCGAAAATAGACTTAAGCTACAATAGGTGGCCTGCACAGCTTTTATGCCAACAGACAGAGTGTGAAGATGTGATACATGTAATGTTGTGATGATTTGTGTTGTATGAGTCTACCTTAATTGCATTAACATTTATTTTTCTCTTGTGCGGATCAATCATGAAGTTTATATTTGATTTTTGATGTGATTTTTTTAATCTCATCTGAATTTTTGTTCTCAACTGACCAAAACAAATTTGCATTAAGCGGGTTGAGGTGGTAAAAATTTGGATTAATCGGTCATTTTATAAAGAAAAAAATCAGGGTTTTTTTTCCAAATCTTTGGAATAAGCAGGAATTTGGAATAACCGGGTTGGACTGTATATATATAATAATATATACAGTATAACCTCGGTTTAGCAGACTCCCTTCGGATCACAAAAATAGTATGTTGTAGCCGAGTTAAGTTGTAGTTAGCCACAGTTTCAAAGGAAAGTCATGTGATCAATGATAATTTGTCACTCTATAACGATACATGTACAATGTACCTGCTATATAAAACGACATTAGCTGAATTAACTCCCCTATTTCTGCAAGCACAACACCCTAACAGTTTGGAGCAGAACTTAAACTTAAAGTGTATGTAAAAATAAGAATTGACTACAGTGATCGAAGACAAGTGAAATGAAAATGTCAATCATAACGTATACTCCTCGGTCTCAAGCTGCTCACAAACCCCTATCATTATTATTACATCTACGTGGATTTTAATTGGTCAAAGAAATCATACACGTCATTAGGTTTTCCAATTTTTGGACAATGAAAATCAGTGGGAGTGAATCAATCCCTACCCCTTGTCATTGCTCATTGTCTTTCATTTTACCGCTACCAGGGCACTAGACTAGTCTCATAATCAGACATGGTATTGACCTGCAAAATGCTGACATCATTAGATCTAAAGAACTGAGGGAGAATTGTACTACGTCATATGAAGCAATAATAGTTTCCCCGTACGATCATATCTAGAGAGGATGGATGATGCACGATCAGGTGTGAACATCTGGTTACTAGCTTCCTCGAGACCACGGCAAAACCTTTATACCTTCATAGTGCTTGTCCATGATAATATTATATCATAGAAGGTGTCCAGTAAAAGATGTCCTTTTCACGTTGAAATTAAGTGACGAGATTATCGATTCTTGATACTATGGGAAAAAAAGTATGTTGTAAAAATGGTTTTAATGAAATAATATCTCCAAAACGGTCCGTTGTGCCCAAAAGTATGTTTTAGCCATGTGGCAGGAAACAGCCAGAGCTGATAGAAGGCAATTTCCGATCGTGCAGCCGTTTTTCTCCAAAAGTATTTTGTTTTT
>JASKDV010087897.1:0-14953 GCA_032466395.1 Aegires albopunctatus | reverse complement strand
TCTCTCTCTCTCTCTCTCTCTCTCTCTCTCTCTCTCTCTCTCTCTCTCTCTCTCTCCCTCCCTCTCTCTCTCTTTCTTTCTTTCTTATATTTTCATTCTTTTATGTGTATAAGCATCAAAGCCCAACTGTTGACCAATATTGAAAGTATCCAATTCAATATAACTTTGATTATTATGTGATGTTGATTGTACAAATAATTTGCTGCATACATGTTTCCATGTCATGATATTATTGTTTGCTGCAAAAACAGGGATTTCTTATCTGGATCAGGCCTCCCGGCCAATTGGTTAGCAAAGTAGTATTTACAATTGCCTAAAAACTCTTCTATAAGGGACTGAATGATTAATTCCTTTTTGATTGGCAGGGATGTTTCATGGATTTGCCCTTTTCTCTCGTTCATCTTACTCCTCTTCTGACATCTCATTTTAATCAACTGATGAATCTAATTCAAATCACAAAAAACCTTTCTCCAGTTTCTATTTTAATTTTTGACCCATATTTTTTGTGTGCATGGCACAGTACCAAGCAGGTACCACAAAAATTGCGTTATCTTATCCCTTTTTTTTTGTTGTCTGTGCAGTGCACTGGCTCCCCTGCAGATCGGTAGTGATGTACGTCATTAGCATGTGAAGGAAATAACCATTTCCTTTGTCATATTTATGTTTGTCTGCCATGCTTCAGTTGACACCTTCTTTATGAAAGTATCACCTTTTTTCCAGAATTTTTTCAGTTACTCCAAAGTTTAAGGGTCCCACTACACTTTTAAATACAGTTGTTCAAAATGGCTGTCCAGAAAATATAAATGTAACATGTAAGAATATATAAATGTAAATGACTTGTGTCTCTTCCTGTTTTTCACGTACGATGCATGCCACAGGAAAAGTAGCACATTTTAATTACGTATCTATACCTCTCAGTGGTGATATGAATTGTAATGCACTTAATAACAGCACAGATTTTGAGTAATGTGAATGATGATTATCTCCCATTTCATTAATTTCACTTTATATTCACTTTTTTGCAAGAATCTCCGCTATTTTGATCCATTTACTTTGTCAGTCTCTTTCTTCTCCCCTCCTCTCTTAACCCTCATTATGCTTTCAGCTGATTTTCCCTCTTTTTTTTTAATCTTCTGATCTCCCTTATTATTGAATTATCGTCAGATATAGTTTTAAAGGTGCTTATATTATGATTGTATATGAGGATTGCTACAATATTGTAAATAATGATTTATATCGTGTAAAGTAGTCTTGATTTTTGGCTACTTTACTTTTAACTTTAGACATGATATATATACTCTGCATAATAGTAATCCTTGCCTCATGGGGCTTATAATGTGACATTGTGGGAAAATGTTGAAATCATTGCTGTGTTTCACACCTGTATGAATTTAGCCATAGCCAAATTTGTCTTCTTCTACACGTTGCCTTTCTTTGTTGTCAAAGCCATTAAGGTCCAAGCTGAGATTTCACCTCTTACATGATGTCCCTCTCATTTCTCCAATATATATAATATTATTATAAGTTAGCCCTGATGGCTGCTGAGAGGTGTCCTTTTATCAACATGATTTATTGTACAAAATTTTGTGATGATAACTTCTTGTCTTTTAATGACTTGAAATGTGATACAGAGAAGAAATACCAACGTTGATTCTTCAAGGGTTAACAAAAAGTAACCCATTTTGATTCTCTATGTTGTTTTAATTAGTTTGCTTTCTTTTCCCCCCTTCTTACAAAATGTTTTTCTCTTTCCTTAAAGCGTTGCAAAATGTGATTCCTTTTATGATATCCACATTTTTTCTTTCAATCTGAATTGAATAAGCGTTTTCCTTCCTGTTTTAGTTGACCTTTTATTCGTAAGTTTTGGTATCTTATTGCTCTTCATTGATTTATCTGTGCATTTAATTCCTGTGACAGTCCCTTTCTTCATGCATTCCATGCGATGGGAAATTTAAGTGCAATTGGTTATGATTATGTTATAATTTTAGCACTCATTTTTTTATTTATTAAGAAAACAAAATAATTTTGAGAATAAAATGTCAAAATGTTTTTAGTATATAGGTAAAGTCTCTTGAAAAATGACTGCCACTCTCTTTATTGTTTCATATTTGAATCAGCACTTCATTTGTCCCTTTTCCATCAATATGTTCCTAAATTTCTTTGTGATAATGCTTCAGATTTTTTTTGAAAAAATGTACATGGGGCTACCTTAGACCTAACCGAAATTGTCCTCCCAGCATCATATAATTTAAGTTGAATGACCTTTTCATTGCAATTTGGTTGAGAATTATTTGAAAACATGGCTGACTGGAAACTTTTCTTATTGCTGCTATGTCCTAAGGTGGTTTTCCTAGACTTTTAATCCCTGTTGAAGGTTCCGCCCCCCCTCAACTGAGAGTAAAGAATTGACCTACTGCTAGTACTCCCATGCATATCACAAGAGGCGTCTAGTCTTTCAGACTCTTTTGTCCCTTTTCTAGGAGGGGAGAATTTGCTGGGGAAAGAGGCATAGACCTGATGGCCATCCTCCATTTGCATGCATTGCTTGATCTAAGAATATTATCAGGATCACTTGCTATCTAGAAGGATCAAGGACTTTAGCACAAAAGGCACGAGAAAATCCTGGGTGGTTTTTGGAATGCATGTATTGGGGCTTGATGGCCATTGTTAATAAGTTGTTTTTTTTGCTTTTGAGAGATGGTGGTTTTTTTCTTCTGTAAATCATCTCTTCATTTAGTTATTTATATAATTATATTATGTATTCTACTTATTATATAAAGTGCTTCTTTTCCTCCTTGGCGACTTTTTTGCCCCTCTTCAAAAACGTATTTCTTTTACTTCAGTTCTTTCTTTTACCTAACCTATCATCTTACTTTTTCCAGGGACGCTAAGATGGGTTGATAGAGCCGTAAAATAACTAATTACACTTTTAAATGCTGTTTGTAGAAGGCCAGAACGTTTTTTGCAGCATGTGTTACATTTTAGCACCTTTTTTTATCATTCTCAACTGTAGTTATAAAGTACTGTTGTTTTCTTCTGGTTAGTAATGTGAATTTTGTCTATTCAGTTTTTATTTTATCATTTTTATTTATTTTTCTCTTTTGTTTTTAGAATTACAAAACTAGTGCTTATAAGACTGATTTATTCCAAATGCACAAACAATATTGATAATTAGATTTGTGGCAATTTAAATTTGATAGACATATTCTGAAGAAAAAGTTTGCTCACTTCTTCTAGTCAAATATGTTTTCTTGAACAAAATTCCTTATCACCTGCCAATGGAGTTTTAAATTTATTTTGAGCTGATATAAGAGTACATTGAATAGACCTTCAAATTGTCCATTTTCATTTTGTGTGACTGTGTTAAATTGTCACCCATGTTTTCTATCTCTAGTTGTTTATATTGATCCCCTTTGATGTTGTGGTGCCATGTACATGTATTCAGTATCAAAAGTATGATTGGCTATTTTAGCTTTAATTGAATAATCTCTTTATAAGCATCCAGCTTTAATGATTCATTTTTGTGTGTAAAGTGTTCAGTCCAATTTTGCATTAGAATTAGAAGTTATGATGATGAGGGTAGATGTGTTTCATTTTATATGTCAAATGGTAGAATAGACATTATTTTTTTTTCACGAAAGGAACTGTGAAAGTCGCAGAACATTATCAGGAGGAAATCTACTTTCACTTGGGTAATATTTGCAATGGTATTGAAATAAAAGTAAAATTATTTTCAACTTGGTTAATTTACATACATTATATTGAATGAAACATAACGATTAGTATTTGTTGTAGTGGGTTTTGTTTTTGTTTTACTTTGCTTTTTTAAAACTTTTTTTTTAATTTTAGAGTTCGTTATAATGTATCTCTTAGACATATCTAAAATAGGATGCTAATTCAACTGATTATGAAAGTAATGTTCTTAGTTTCATCGTCAAATATCTAGTCATTTATTAATAAATGAATCATCATAAATTAAAGTATCAAATGACTATTTTATTCTATTATTGAAATGAATGCTTATAATATTTTACCTCTAACAATGTTTAGTATTGATTTAAAAAAAAAAAAAGTCCCTTGTTTTGTTTAATTTTTTGTCTGACCTGTTTCTTCGAAACGTATACAAACGTATCATATGTTGTGCTAGCCATTTTGAGATGGAGCGGTTTAAAGTTAAAAATATTGAAGTTTTGAAGATTATCAAGTTTGAATTAAGATCTTTTTGAAGCAATTATTTATGGTTGAAATAAACATGTTGAGTAAAAATTAAGGATGATTTTGGTGCCCCCATTTCATCAGCTTCAATTATGAAAATAAGTACTTTTTGACTTTAGAGTCAAATTTGAGATGTAAGTTAATTACTGACAGGGTTCCCACAGGTCCTTTAAAGTCCTTAAATTTTGTCAAATCAAAATTAAGACCTTAAAAAGTCCTTAATTTATATCATTTGGACTTCTTGTCCTTAAAATTGAAAATCTTGGCCTTAAGGCATGAAAAACATAAATTCGCAAAGCATGGAATTAAACCACCAATGCTCTGTCACAGCATGAGGCCAACTGTAAAATTTTAAGATGGGACTGCAAAAGTAACAAAGTACAATCAAGCTTCCAGTACTTATAGAAGTGTGTACATGACTTGCTAGGACTGAAACTCAATTAAAGATAAAAATCATAACATTTGGCTGAAGACAATGCCCAATGCCCTTGATAAATCATGGTCCTTTAAAAGTCCTTAATTTTCATTTCGAAATATGTGTGTGAACTCTACTGAGCTATATTAATTAAGGAAAATTGCCTTGGCTGAACTTTAAGCAAAATGCTGTCTTGTGTATGAACCGTGATATAGCTTAGCTTATGTGAGAAATATTGTTAGAAGAGTAAGATATTATCATACTCTAAGTGTATGCTCAATTTGATGCAAATCAAGAAATAGATTCAATAAAAGTCCAGTGTTTGTTTATTCATCTATCCTTGAAACCAGTGAAAACAGCTCTCCAACTTATGTCCAATCTTCATGAATTTGGTATCATATTGAAATGCAGATTCCATGCTTTCTTGCGGTATACTGATATAAAATTCCTTAAAATTGACAATGGTTCCCATTTGAAGAAACATTTCAAGGTAATTTTCAACAACTTTATTATATATATCATTTATATTTTATAAATTTTTGATATTTAACTTTTAAGGTCACACAAAAAAATCTCTGCTCATATTCAGATATAAGGATCTACTTGAAATTTCACTTTATCTTGATTTTATTCCTTCCTAGATTAGATTTTAACCAAACTTAATAAAGAAACGAGGTGAAAGATTGAAAGGTACTCCTCATTGTCTTTGTTTTGCAGATAAGATATCTATTATTTATCTTGGCATTTTAAAGGACTTTGGGTTCTTTCATAGAAAGGGCTTTATAAATGTATGTCATTAAGATGATTATTAGGAGCCAGTTTAATTTATTCATTTTTGTGTGTTAATGTGTGCAAGATATGTGTTGAGAATTTCATACATGTTAGATAGGTCCCTTGAAATTCAGTTTGTATTGTAAGATATTAGGGATTTAAAATGTTTTTAAAATGAATGTGCCATCTTGACTGCTGTGTTCAATGTTGATGGACCGCTGCCTGCAACAAGCCCCATATCATGTCAACTATTTATGAATTTTTCTTATAGTGTAACTTAGTTGTAAGGTATATCACTATAAGTCTTTGAAGGAAAAATCCATTTGTAAGTCTTTCAGACTTGAACCGGCATATAACTAGATTGATTTATAAATAATACCCACTTGAACATTCAATTTTAGTTTTTCAGTCTCAAGCTTAAACTTGAATTTGGTTTGTATTTTTTAATTATTTACGATACGTGCAAGGAGTTCTCATGTTGTGAAATATTGCATATACAACATAAATCTTATGTGCTCATGTCTGATCAAATATTTATTCATCAGATTCTGTTATTCACCATGAAAATCTTAAACTTACTTGAATGGGTGCTGCTTAGAATTCTTCATTATATTTGTTTTTAGCTTGGCTTGCAAGTCTAAAGTCACATTTTAAGCTAGTTTTTATAATCCATAAAGGTAATACTTTTGAGATAGAATACCTATATTAATAGTATATAGAAACCTTTGATCTAGACACACCAGGATTAACTTCATTATTTTTTCCCCCCTTTTGCTTTAATGTGGCTCTTGGGTTATTTTTTGTTTCTTGTGTAGTGTATTGTTGCATTTTGAAGCATAGGAATGCAGTGGAAACCTGTTAAACCAAAATTGGTTAAAAAAATATATGAAAAAATGGCTTAACTGAAGAGAAGTTGAAAATGTTTAGTTTTTCCATCATATATGTTATTGTTATCAAACTCGTGATAAACTGAAAGTGTTGGAAGGTCCTACTAAGGTTAAACCAAAAATATTTTGATTTGACTGGACTTCCAGACCAACCAACAAAAAAAAAACCCCCAAAAAAACATTGTCAACTTTTTCATTTGATTGACATAAAGAAATGTCTAAAAGAAAGCACACAGTGTAGATCTACCATTTGGATTTCAAAATTAAAGTTCCCTAGGGCTACTAAGAGGTCAGTGAAAGAAAAAATGTCGCTTAGGTCGCAACCCTTGTCCTTTATTTAAACTGATCAAAAATTACGTTCCCTTAAATTTTGGTTTAAATGGTTTCCACTGTAGTTTTAGCATCAGAAACACTTATTTTATTTCTCTTGATGTTTAAACTGATCAAAAATATTCTGTAACAAATTGTTGTTGAAAACAAAATTAGTTTTCCAGCATAACAAATAATTGCTTTTTAAGTCAATTAGTTAAACAGATTAAGTTGATAGATATATTAATACAGAAATAAATAATATACATATTAATAAAGAAATAAAATTATCTTACATCTTTATAGTCTTAGTGAGCATGTATTCATTGGCAAGTAATGAAGTTATACAATTTTTCAACCTTGAAGGATTACTTAATATCCTCTTAATGGAAAATGATATGGTGAAATATTTCATGGTCCAGATTCTTGAAATTATTCACTCATTTAGTTCAAGTCACCTTGGTTTTCTAGATGTATTTTGAACAATCAAATCAAAATAGAATTGGTCACATTTACTTGAATAGTGGCTCATGACTGAATTTTATTATGTTGATATTTTTACCATTTTCCCCCACTCCCCACAAATTAGCAATGTTGAATTTACATAATAGATAATAACACAGTTCTTTTGACTTTTTTGTTGTTGTTTTTTTTTGTTGCAGTGCTAGAAAAGTAAGGTCATGTCATGTTAAATGTGCAATATGTTGTAGTTGTGAACAAATAATCTGGTAGTAAATGGTAAGATTGATAGTTATTATGGAAATAGATTACTTATTAGCTGTGGGTTTTCATGACACAGTTCAATGCAAAACTCTTTCTGTCAAGACACTACTGTCATTATTCATTTCACCTAGCAACAAACTTTGGTTGTCTAGGATAAATTATCCAAAGGAAAATGTTTATCAAGTTAATCTTAAACTTGAACATCAAATTAAAGAAATTTATTGGTTGAAAACAAAACGAAAGAACTTGTGAAATGGAGCACCATTCGTAATTTGTCATTTTATTTTATTTATGATTTTAAAATTTTGCTTTCCATTTTGTAGAAAGGTTGGTTTTAATGTAAATTTGGTATTAGCTTTCAGTTTTTCTTTTCGCTGAACTTTGTACACATTCTTCCCTTGCCCATAAAAGCTTTCTTATTTATTTAGATATTTACTGATATAAAGAAACAAATGATGACAATGATGCTTTTTATTGTTGTTAACGCATTGTAATATGTAATCTAAGCATGGTTGAACAAATCTGATTTCTTTTTTTCAAGTCTCTATACTGTATATAACAGTCAAGTCATGTAAATATTTCCACGTTTATTTATATACCTTCACCAAACCACCAATATTTGTGCTTTCAAATGACCATTTTGTTATGTTTTGTTGTTTCTTTTTAAAATATTTTTTTATTTGTTATCTGATGACAATTTGCAGATGTAGGTCTATTCTAGGTGTTGCTGATGTTGTTACATAAACAATAGATTTATTGATACTGATAAGTAATGGGGGTTGGTTCTGCGTGCGGGGGGATGACCAAGACCTCCCAGGAATAGTTAGGGTTTGGGATAGTGGGGATCGGGGAAGGGCTAGCGTTAAAGTTATTGGATATAGGCCATCAGTGGCCTACATAAGGTGGCCTTTTTTTCTTTTTTTAAATCATTGGCTTATTTATGTATCTCTTTCCTGATTATTTTTTATTCTCCCACTTTTGCTATTTATTATAATTAAAAGATTGTTTACATGTCATTTATTACATTTGTATTGTCATACTGATTTGAGTTTGTTTTTTTTACAAGTTTTTAGGGCGTGAGTTCTAGGCAATTTCATGTTATTTATCATCTAAGAAAAATTGATCATTTGAAAGACTCTTTCACTCTCTGTTATTACTAATGTAAGTTTCTTAGAAGAAATGAAGGATCTGACTTCTTTTTAGATTCCAAAAAAAAAGAAGTGTTTCAAAAAGTTCCTCTGAATACATTTTATTTTTCAAATTGGTCTCCCATCCCATCTTTAAGTAAACTAAAGTTGTTTCAGGGTTATAGGATTGTTAAAAAATGGAGAAAGTGCACTGTGGTTTGCTTGATTTTTTCTTTTTCCTTGATTACTTAGTGCTTTTTACCCTTTTCCATGTATATATATGGGAATATGAATAACCCCATTAATAAATTTCTTTTAAATTAGAGTAAATTAGAAAATAAACGTTCAACAATTCAGTGCATCGTTCTTTTTAATCATACTCTTACTCCTCACTGTACTAAACTTAACTCATTGAGGACCAAGCCTGTGCTAGTGCTAGACTCGGGCTTGGTGAAACATATGTTGGGGACCAAGTCCTAGTTTCCCAAGGTTGCCGTGATTAACACTATGATTTTATATATTATAATTTTAGCCTACTATTACAAAAGCTATACAAAGCAAACAAAAAGTAACACAGTACATCAAACTACATGACTATGTCAAACTGTGTTCAAAATTTCAGACCTTTTAAGTGATAAGAACATAATTATTATTCAAATGGTGCTTTAAAAATGTTTTAAAACGGCTGGTCCCAGGGGATGTGCTTGGCTCAAACATGCTGGTCCTCAGTGAGTTAAAAATGGATTTCCTTTTCTACATTCTAGCATTTGCTGACATGTGGGTTATTATGTCCCACAAAATCACTTATAAGTCTAGAGATTTAAAGGACTTAATTTTTTTTACAATAAAAAAATAACAGTCTATATCGTCATATGTTATTAATCTTCATGAACTTTCATTCGTTTAATTTTATTTGTCATTGTAAAGGTGTATGTCATCTATTAGTATCTAATTCCATTTTGCTACTCCCATTTTTTCTTTCTTATTTAAATAATTACAGTCAAAAGGAATGATTCAAATGGCATTTTTACTCATTATTTCATGTTCCATCATCCTATGCCATTCCTTCTTTTTTTAACCCAGTCAAATTTACCTTTATTTCATTGTAAAAAGTAACAGCTTTTCAAATAATATTTTACTCTCTGTTTGCCATGATTTTTACACATTATTTTTATTATCAATATTATACATTTTATTGTTAATTTGTATATATATGCATATGATATTTAAATTTATTAGCTTAAAGTGATTTAAAAAAAAATTCATTATTTGCTTTCAGCATTTTCCCTCTATAATTATCCTCAATATGAATAAGTTCAGTGTATCATAATATCATATTTGTTCTTAAGTTTACCTGAGAAACAGGGAGAAGCATTATTATATCTATTTGACATTACTATTAGCTGGCTTCCTGTAGTCTTGAAGATTGTGGTGAAATGTGAAATTAATGAAAGTATAAAACTGTGTTGCTCTTCTTATGTAGACACATTGATTAACTGGATCCTTTGTGTCTCTTATCTAATTCTGTAGCAAAAATTCATGTTGTACAAATTATATTACTTTTTTTCCCTCACATTTCATCCCATTCCCCACTTCCATCTCATCATGTTTGTATGGGAAGTGTAACCATAATTATTATACATATTATTATTATATACATACATTTATATATAAATTATGAAACTTGTGATTTTTCTTTCCTTTAAATGCGGTTGTGCTGAGTGCAATGTTGATGGATCATTTTGTTTACATCGTTTAAACGTTTGGATATTTTTCCTTTCTCATTTGAATAAAATTGATGTAGGAAGAGGAAACACTGGTTGTTTAAATTTCTTTTGAATGAATGCTTTTCATTAGATTTTTTTTTTAGATATTGGGAACAATTTAAGCTCACTGATATAATCTCTTCTTTCTTTAGTCCCTGTATAGTCCCATTGGACTCAGATTTTTATGTATTTTCCTACATCCATTTTGAGAGCAATCTATGTATGAAATATATTTAGCGTTGCTGATGGTCTTCTACGGATCTGCGGAAATCCGCTACTTTTGGCCTCTTCCGCGGTCTCCTCGATTTGCTGATTTTTGCAAATATTTCATTAACTTTTCAATTCTGCCTATCTTATTATTTTTATCAGTGACCGCTTGTCAAAATTAATATTTGTACTCGTGTTGTGGTATCGCAATTGCATTTATTCAATATTACTTCTATGATAGGAATAATGAAAGTAATCACCACATGAGCAAAGAATTTTAATCATTTAATTTTCAACCTGCCTTGGTTGCCTTACCTTGCCTTGGTGGTGGACTTTGTGAAACGTTGCGCCAGTAAGACACTCAGTAAATGCAAGACTAGTCGTGTTAGGGAAATAGACTCAAAAATTAAAAATGTTTAGATTTGAATAGCTGTTTACCAGTGTTAAGTGTAAATTCAGGGGAATTTCTGGACTGTATGGCGAAACTTGGTACATGTATTCAATTTGAAAATTCCTGGCAAAGCACTGTGTTCATATATTGCCCTAGAGCAGCAGGTCCATTCACTGACCAGCATCAGGGAAAAGGCCATCAAGAAGGCTTTTAATTCATCAGTAGTCAATGGAAGGACCACCTAAAAAGAAGGGAAAATTTTATCAGATGGGAACCCTCCCCATATTTCACCTGTATACCTGTAAAACACTGGGGCTGTGTGAGTATTGCTGTTAGATTTGTCACAGTGTAAATGACAGAGACATGTTAATATATGCTCCTATGTCTATGGTAAATGAGGGTAAACCTGTGTCGCAACCACATGAAGTCGGCTGTTCCGGAGCCTCAAACATGAGTTTGATTCTCCCGAGCATCCAACGCGGGACGACGGGTGTGCGTACGTAAGGACGTCAAGCAAAATACTAAGCCAACACGTTTGCTTAAATTCAAGGATAAAGATGTATACTTATTGGGGAGGGGATGATTAAATGGCAGAGTAGGTGCCTAACAGTATGAAATGTGAATACAATACGATGCAATGAAAATAAAGTGAGGTGGTATTAATTAAGAACCACTAAGTAAGCGAAATAAGTCACATACAAAATTGAATAAGAATTAAGATCAAATGAATATGAAGTTTCAATATGATTATTATATTGTAAAGATAGAACAAGATAATATAAAGAACGATCTACATAATTTCAGGCCGGGAAGGTTCGTCCATCGGTAGGGTGTAACATCTCCGAGGCCAATCACAACATGAATAAGCAAACATTAATGTCCAATGTAACTTGAATATATGACGTAGTGTCACAAGGAACCCGATTCACTAATTCAAAATGCAATTTAGAACCACTGCAAATATTAATGATTCTGGAACACCGCAACAGTTCTGTATCACTGGATATTGTGTATATGGGTATTCAGTGTAATCATATTATTAAATATTATTGTTCCTTTACGGTTATACGGCAGGTAATAATGTTATTCTTCTGGTTTCGTTCATACGAGTTAAAAATAAAAATAAAGTTTTTCTTGGGTTTTACAGCCTCAGGTTAACTGATAAATATGTTTGGTTGGATTTTACTGTTTCTTTCTAAAATAAAATGTGAAAGAATATACTATTTATAGAATATAAGATTCAATACTGTTAAAGCTTAATACAACTGTGAAACTCTAAATCACAACTTACCACTGCGATTTACTATAAACAGCATGCGACTGCATGATAATGCTAACTGTATAACGCAAATAATAAACTTTCACTGATTAAATAGATAATCTATTAAAGTAACCACCACAGTGACTTTATTACTATTCCATGAGAAGGTAATAATACTTAATTAGCATCACACAATAATCTCACCGAAGCAAGTAAATAAGAATATTAATATTATTGATACAAGTGATATGCACTTAACCTAAGAGCACAACGACGGAATGAAAATACACGATGTCCCACGACTTTTCCACAAGTATTTTTAAAATGTCCACGTTTTAAAATTGCCTAGCATATTTTGTACATTATGTAATATATTATGGCTTTGTAGCCTTGAACATATTAATAAACGTCAGAATAGAAATACACAGAGTCCCACGACATCTGCAGTGAGTATTTGCTAAACCACGTTTTTAAATAATGTTTTAACGACAAGAGCTATATGCATGAACGTTTGCTCTCACCGGAGTCAAATGTGAAACTAACTTAGAAATACATAGATTAGAGGAACCTTTTCCTATTACAAAGAATTCTCTTACGTCGAGTTAGATGATTCCCAAGGTGGAAATGTCCTTGTATTTATAGACCCCCTATCCGGTAGCCCAGCGAGGGTGTTTGTTCCTTTACCGACATCTACCATAAATCTTGAAGGTTTCACGCAGATATGTGCTACTAGGAAACTGGCGTCCATAATTAAAATTAGATTAATATCTCCCCTACGATGCTTTCCTACTTTCATCCTCAAACTCGTCCGTGACAACCTGTTAAAATGGAGCTAAAATTCAATCAAAATTATTTTCCTTCTTTTCACCTTTAGTCATCATCAGCACTGATTTAGGAATGAACTTCTGAAAATAATCTTAGCTCTTTTAGCAATGAGTAGGACATGGAATAAGCTTATACTTTACAAAGTTGACACAGTATATCTCATTTCGCATTAGCATTAAAAAGGTCAAGAAGCTCCTATGCTATTCCCAATTGAAGCATTTAAGGATTGATACATATTCCAATTGGAAAAATGAACTTTCTTATTTATTTTTAAGTTTCTGCAATTAATTCCAGCACATCATTGGTCTCCCACTGCAGCCCATTTAATTCATAATCTGAATATTTTCTAACCTTTATGATGCAACCATAGTGACAGAATAAGCTTGATTTTTCTGGAAAAGAATAGTTACAAAACGTTCCGTCATAGTATGCATGAAATTCAAGCACTAAAATAATGCTGCTTTTGACAATTTTAGATATTTGCGCAGCTATTCTTTTCTAGAACTAGACGAGTTTTCTACCACTATGGCCTCGGGTCCACGATGTCCATACAGACGGCACAGAAAGAGTATTATTGCATCTATTATAATATTATATTTCATCACTCGCTTTGTTTACAACAGCCAGATTGCAATGGTCGGAAAAAAATGTGGCCCGCTGTATCTCCTTTCTCTGTATAGAACAAATTCTAGTATGTATATTGTATCACTGTGGACATGATGCCTAAGCTGTGATCTAAGACCCTTACATTTTTCCATTCAACTTGTATCTTATTATCATGGGATGGGACATGACAAACCACAACCATTCCTGATCTCCAACATTTTCTCTAATCACCATTACCATCCTCATCATCGTTGTAGTTTGATGGCCATCGTTATTTAGGTTTTTTGTTTTTGAGAGATGATTTTTTTTTTTGTAAATCATCTCTCCATCAGGTATCTTTAGTATCATTTATGTTGTTCTTATTATAGTATTAGAAGTTCTTCTTTTCCTCCTTGGCAACTTTACTCCTCTTTTAAAAGCTGTTTCTTCTACGGTATTTGTTTTTTCCCTTTTCACTAGCCTATCATCTTACTTTTTCCATGGATTCTGAGATGACCTTAGTAGTTGAAAGAGCCCTTTAACTCCAAATAACTAACTAAATATTCTCTGAGGAATGTTATTACAAAACCAAAACCTTACATGTATATAGTTTTGACTTGTCTCATTGTCATTGAGTTTATTTCAGCAATCTGCATTCCCGCTATTGTTCTCACCAAATTAATGAAATGGAAGATACAGGCACAAATAATTACAATGTCAACAAATTGATCATAATTATCATCATGGTAGTTTATTAATGTAAAGTTCATTCTGTCCATGGTGTGGTGGTCAATATGATGTAAACCACCTTAATATTCATTCCAAAGAAATAAGTGAGGCAGTCACTTTTAACAACAAAAATCAATAATTAACATAAAAGGATAAACAAAATTACAAAATAACAGGAATAGTGAAAACAAAATTTTTCAACAATTGTTGTTCATGTCGTAGTGTGCAACAGCATGTTACACTTGATAGCACTTCAAGTCATGTAAAACAAAAACAATGTGTACCCTTGCTCTCTTCACATATCAAATGGTAGGCTATCTCATGCATTATGTACAATAACACTTATTTTCAATACAACTTCTTTTGGAAGAATTACAGTTACATGTATAGGGCTTTCGGTGCGTCATTCTGTGCTGATACTGCCTGTCATGGTTATTGACTAAAGAGAGAAGTTGTTGAAAACTGTGGCAGCGGCAGGTGGAGACATAGAAAAGAGACATATTGAAAGAAAGAAAGTAATCCAAATTGTATTTTAAATAAGTAAATGGTTTTATCATTTGGTTGTCTTAATTTTAGAGTTGCCTAGGGGTAGTGAAGACACCTCTACCATAAGACAAATGTTTCATTGGGACTCATTAAGGCAAAATGTGTTGTATCAACATCGTATATGTGTGTGTGTGTGTGTGTGTGTGTGTGTGTGTGTGTGTGTGTGAGAGAGAGAGAGAGAGAGAGAGAGAGAGAG
>JASKDV010087786.1:0-14956 GCA_032466395.1 Aegires albopunctatus | reverse complement strand
ATAATCTGAATCGTGAGTGCATAACCGGAACATCGCTAATAGCACAATCATTAACCCCATAAAATGATGATTAGCGCTGGTCGCCGTGGGAGCTCCCGACAGGTAGCTGACCGCAGTTTGATCCGGCGAGATAACGGCATTGGCGCGAGGAACTAAAATGCATAGGCTGCACACGCCGTGTATACCTCCGTTATTTTTTGTCTATTTTTAATTTGTTTATCCTTGCGGACCATAAAGGGAATTCCAATTTTTTTTTTCTTATTTGTATATTTGTCCCACTGACAGTCCAATTACTGTAATCTTTTTTAAAAAGTAATCCTCAAAAGAACATGAAATAATTAACATTTAAGATACAAATTCTAGAAAATTTTCAAAGTTTAACTAAATTATTGCAAACATTTTTATCTGTACAGCTTTACCTTTATCATCGCTTTACCTGGAAAAGAGTTCCTTTGGTATGTGCTCTTTGCCAACTCATCATATTTGGGGCAGGCTTGTATGTGTGTATGAGTCGTGTATCTGACAATAAACATCATTGGAGTGATATACTTGCTGGTGGTATTCTAGGAACCATCATCGCATTTCTCTCAGTAAGTGAATTCTTACAATCACAGAATTCCTAAGAATTAATGCACTGTGCCATAAGCTTTCTTAATGGCTGCCATTACTATTTCATATCCTACCTTAAACTTTTTTGATACCAGTACTTTTTTAATGCTTTTTCACTTTATTCTCTATCATTTTTAACTCTTAAGATCTCTAATACAACAAGATAGAATATCAATCAATCAGTCAGTCAATTAATTAATCAGCTCGTGTTATATTGCAGGTTTTCACTTTTATTCATGAGTTTTTTCTTTGTCAGTCTCTTTAAAACCTTGCATTTGTATTTTTTTATACTACCAACTTTTTATTTGCATTTCTCATAGTCAGTCATGGATTCTAATAAGGATCAGATCAAAGATACCTTCATTTATTAACATCTACAGTTTATTCAAATTGTATTTTGTGTAAAAAAAAAGTAGAAAGGAGTGCTTTTACTCATTCTGAAAGGAATAAAAAATTAATTTTTGTTTTTATTTCTGCTATATTCCTTGTTACTTGCTCACTGATATGAGTATTTTAAGTAGAAGTCTACAAAAAAGAATAAAACATAAGTATTGTGTTGATTATTATAATCATGAATTATTTTTGTCTTTTGTCACTTACCAAATGAATCTGCTTTCCCATCAAACTATTTTGATGCACAGGTAATCAGAATCAAGCCCATCTTTGAATTGAAACGCCACCCGTTGAAGAAGAAGTGGAAATACAAGGAAGACGAGGAACATGCTATTCGGAGTATCTCAACAAATGGGGGAGTGGTTATGACCGTATTGTGAGAAGGCATTGTAAAGCAATCCAGAAGAATCTTCATAAAGGAAAGGTTTGTTCTTTTAAATAATGTAATTTTTTTTAAAGTGCTAAAGACAAAGAGTGCGTAAATAATAAGTTTTATATAAAAGATAAAAAGTAAGTCGAAATATTAAGCATGCTAACTTTGGTCAAATTTGATACAGTAGAACACACTTGTAATGAACACGCTTGAAGAAAATTGATAGAAATAACGAACGATTATTTGTACCCCATTTTTTCCCCTCTTTATTTCAATCAATTTTTTACGCCTGTAACAAACAAGCGATAATGAACTGACAACTGTAACGAACATGTGTTCTTGCCCACCAACCTTTTTTTCTTCTTTGTTAACAACTGAAGTAACAAACCAGTCCCTGTAAGTTCCACGGTCCCCGAAATAGGCTAGCCTACGTACTAAATCAGCATCACCTCGCTGGCATGAGTGAAGAGCAATTATTATTATTAATAATGTTAGCCATGAAGATCTAAAAACAGATTATTGAATGCGTCTCATGCACCCGTAGCCCATACTGTAACCAGGCAAAGGCTAGGCTGAAGGATCAGACGAAGATTGAATCTTCATTAATGTTAGGTCGGCTGAATTTCAACCTTCATGCAAGACGATGAGGAAATCAAATCTGGGACATTGGATAAGGGAAAACATTGGCATAAAGAATGTGTGAAAAACCTGGGAGGGTTTGGGTTAGGGGTGAATTGACTGAATCATGAATGTATGCGTTTAGAGGTTGACAGTGACAGAAATAAAGAATTTACAGAGGAGAGTGATATAAAGAACTATTTTTTTCCCTGGGCTTGTTCTTTATTACATTGGTGTTCTACACTACTATACATGCATTTAAAGAAATTGGGAAAATCAAGGGTTGTCTTTTTTGTGCCACCTGATACAGTAGACCTAACCTAGTACTATTACATTTAATGTGTCCTCAATTCTCCAGTCAGTGGCTATTTTTCTTTTTCAAAAGCAATGTCTTTAGGTATGTTGGGTCAAAGAATCAATTGAGCTCTTGAATTGCTTAACTGAAGAGACTCATTAATCAAAAAGATTCGGTTTGACCACATTGATTCTTAAGTCCTCTCTATTTCTGTGAAACAGAATAATTGTAGCAGATAAACTGATCATGGAAGATTATTTGCCGATTTCAATGTCAAGAATCAAAGTTGATTCATATAAAAATTGATGCAAGAAGAAGAAGAATAAAACAAAGAAATTCTTTATTCATGTTCATGCCATCTCAGATAAGCTTTGTATTTTGATCAGATTATTTTTTTGTCATAATTTAAAATGGCAATGCAGTGGATCTTAAGATGCAAAGCGCTAGGCATCCCACGGCAGTTCTAAACTAGCCAGCCAGGTAGGTCGGTGGACACAAGTACCCTGGTGCTTTGACTTGCCTGGCCAGCTGGGTGGAAAGAGGGCTACTGTGGAATGAGAAAAGTTCATTTTAATTTTAAGGGGACCAAGACCAATCTGTGTTCATATAATCCGGATTTTGATTAGTTGGCTTATATAACATTAATTTTTGGGGGGATTAGAGCGCTATAGAAATTGTTTTATTATTATTATTTATTTATTATTTTATTATTATAAGGGAAGAAAAAAAATGGGACCAGACGAAGGGTTTATTTTAAACAAGATTATATCTTAAGCGAGTTTATCTTAAGTGGACTCCACTGTATTATGCATTTTTTGTCAAAGTCATATACTGTGTCAGATAGGTGGGTTTGTGTTGGGGGGATGAGGTCTTTCAACAATCAAATTGATTAATACTCTCTTCACATTGAAAGTTTTACTGAAAGAAAGATTTTCATTTGTTTTTCAGCTTTCCTGCATTTGCTGTTCCTTACATCCTCAACTTTAATCACTATACAATGCAAAGTATCCAAAGGAAAATACAATTATGAACGCAAGTGCTTAATTACCACCCTGTATGGTTTATGAATAGCCCTTATGTATTGTAATAATACCCCTCTAGTCATAGTTGGGAAAAGAGAAATGGGATCTTTATATCAAACGAGGAAAGAACTTCAAGATATGTATTTATCATGTTATTTTATTGTGGACTATTATTCATGTATATCTAAAGCAATTCAATAAAGCTTTTGAAGTGTTAATACATTTAAAGTACTTTCAAAATATCTTTTACTATCTCCTTCATTCATTGCTAATGAAAGATAATTTTAAACTAAACAGAGACCAGCTGAGATTCCTGAGAAGTTAATCAAAACACAGACATCTTTTTAGATGACTTTCTGTAAATCTTCTATGAAATATTATATACATAAAGAAAAAATCTTGCACATTTACCTCTATGTCAACATCATACTTATATTGTTTTTTAAGGGTTTAAGACCTGAATTGTGTGGAAACAAATCAAAGTGTGAAATTTTAGATTCATCGAAAAAATCAAAATGCTGTTATTTTGTTTGCTGGTCAAAATATCTTCTCTCAATTATATATCATATTTATAGTATATCATTTTTGTCTGTTATTTTCATATCCAATCTTAATTTAAAATGTATGTTCAATATTGATTATCAAAACAAATAAAATATTTAACATGACAGCTGTGGCATAGTATATAAAAGATCTACTAAATAAATACAATAATGCTGTACCTAAAGTAGTTGTTATACTCATTATGGTTGTGTTAGTGTTAGGACAAGAAAGCAATTTAAGTTTCCTTAGTAAAAATCGATAAATAGAAATATTAAAAAAAACATTTTGTTCTTTTTCTCTCACAACGATTTTTACCAACGTATTAGATTATTACAGATTACTGTTTGCTATTTTTAGATCTATATTTCCGACAGATTGATTTATCACTTAATGTATGTACCTATCATTTTTATTAACCAATTTTACTCTAGAACATATATTTTGACATATAATAACAATTTCAATATTTACAATTTGTATCTACTCATAGAAAATGGCTCATCGGCTAACCTCGTTTATATTGACTTTTGTAAATCAACATCTCTGCCTCAATTTCCTATGTTTTAATTTAAACATAACATAATCTTTTCAAAGATCAAAATGGATAAACACTGGTTCAAAGCCCAAAGATTATCCTGTTCTGTATAAATGTTAATCCCTTTTCATCAGTTACATAACATACTAATACTGATAGTATATAATGGAAATGAAAATAAGTAACATCGAGGTCATCATGTTCATCTCTTTGAAGACTAATTTGATTCTATTTGTTGCAATTATTCTATAGGATACAGGAAACCAATGTAATCAGTCTTAAAGTTAAAGTTAATCAAAATCTTCCTCCCACAAAAGGCAAGAATATGGTGTATTTTCAGTCGACCTACCATTTTTCATGAGTTTTTCAAAATATTTGTAATCATCATTTAACTTTTACTAAAATAAAGTGATGCTTATCATGCGACCAAGAATAAATTATGCACAACAATATAGGTACATCAAACCCTCCTAGCACAGCAATATTTCTCTATTTTTCATCAGTCATTAGTTGTTTAGCCACAACCATTGTCTACTAAAGAATGGTTTGAAATTGATGTTGTTTTTAGTTTTTAACCATAGCTTTTAAGAAATTTAATATGAAAATTAGACTTTTTCTATAATGAAATGATTTACAAATCTATGTCAACCACATCAGAATGTTCTCTAGGCATAGTTGAAACTTTGTACAAACAATTCAATGAGTTTGTTGCATACATGTATATATGAAAAGTTGACACATTAATAGAAAGGTAAATGTAAATTAATGATAATCCGCTTTAAATGTATATAGCTAAAGCGGTAAGATTCTTTTCATAATTTTGAGGGAAAAGAAAAAGGGATAGTAATAATAGTATGAGCTAAAATGCAAGATTACTTTAATCATTTGAAGGGAATCTGTCTTAATCAATGTTTTATTACTTGTAATTAGTTTTAATTACTAAACCTTGTTAACATTAATATCGTTGTTATAAATCATCTAAAAATATCAAAATATTTTTTTCTTCTGTGATTCTGCAATCCATGCCTATGTGATACTTAAATTATGAATCTTATATTATACTCAAGTGAGATTATTAATAAGAATATTATCAATGTACACATTGTGTGTACTGTGCCATTTGCACAGAATTGCTTTTTAAGAAATCCCCTTTCAAAGGCTTGTAAGCAATGAAATCAAGGTGTCCAGGCAAGTCGGATTTTGAGCGGATAAGTCGGATTTTGGTCAGTTAATGGGGCTGTAGGTCGGATAAATCAAAATTTGTTAGGAAAAATTGATTTCAGGTCGGTAATCGCAAATTTCGGGCTCCATAAGGCAATAATATGGCGTGATCATCTTACGTCAATAGATGGAAGTGGAAAGTAAATTGATAAATCTGGTTTTTGTTTCCAGTTGGAGTGAGTGACTCCCCATTATTTCAATTGCGATCTTCCGAAATCAAGTAAATATCTTGAAATTCACTTCTCCGCGTCATTTTGTGAAGTCCGATTGCGAGAAAATGTGGTAGGATTTTTTATTTGGCTAATAAGATTTTTAAATGTCTCTGATACCTGGACACCTTGGAAATGGAGAATGATTATGCATTATTGGTAAAATAGGATTTCAGCATAACTGATTATCAATTTATGCACAAATACCATCTTTTCTCAAATCTACCCTAGTAAAGGGAATGACCTATTGCTCTTGCTGTTGACCATTGATTACAGTTATCATTAAGAGAAATCTTATTATCCATATTGAAATAGAACTCGAAAACTTAATTTGAACCCAAGAGATGTTAATGTAGTTCATTTTTTGTCAGTGTTTTGATCTCTCTTGTTGCAAGTATGATCTCTGGAATATTTCCTTGATTTTCAAACTGAAAGATATCTTTTATTCCTTTATATTATTATATTACTACACCACATTCCTGTGCAATGGTCTTTCCACACAAAAATGTACATATTTCAATGTACAAATAAAATTAACATCTTATTAATTTCTTCACCATTGGCACATTTGTTTTATATCAATAAGCAATATGTATTTAGCGAGTTAGGTGCATACCATATTTGGAAATTAAAAAAACTTAGGTCATAATCTCATAATATGTATATTTCCTCAAGAAGTATTTGAGTTTTCTCTGTGTATCAAAACATTACTAGTCTTGATTGATACAGTAACAGTTGGTGATAGATAAAATTAATATCCTGGTTTATTTATTTTTTATTCTTATTCCTGATGAGCGTTAGTGATAAACACGAAACAAATTTGTAGAATATTTTTATTTTATTATCATAAATGAATAAATGAGTATATATACATATTTTATCATCAGTAATATCATACATGAGAAGAAACCTAATTTGCATGTCTAAGCTACTGTTTTATATTTATATCCATGAAGAGGAAGGGGAAAATTAATTTGAATGTAATGAATATTATTCTGAAAGTCCATAATAGTTTTGAATTTTGGATCTTTTATCTTTAATGATATAAATAATGGTGGCCTATCAAATTTACATTTTTTTAAAATTCTTATTTTATGCTTTCTCTATCATTCCTTATATATATTATAATTAATATATTCCACATATGTCTCAGTTTTTACCCATTCAGTCACTGTATTATATTTTTATACTGTGTATACTATAGATGTGATAAGAATACAACATGCCATAAATCTTTTTTTAATCTTTTTTAGCATGTTCGAAAATAGATTAGGAACTGAGACATTCTTAAACAAAGAAGTTTTATCTTTGGAATTTATATCTTTTGGAAAAAGCTTTCGGAAGGCTCTATCCTCTTGACCCATGAGGATTGAATTCAGGGCTTCATGATCATCAAGTCCAGCATCCGATTAGATGTGCCATAGATGCCTCATGGAAGAGCACTTCAAACTTTTCGCTCCTGAAGATATGTTTTACATATATTAATTTGTAAATTATTAGATATTTTATGACTTTCAATTTTACATGTTTATCATTATAATGATATATTTAATTCCCTATGCAAGTATCAAATTAATTATTTATTTGAATTCATTGCTAAAATTGATCTGATGGGAATAGATGAAGAGGAGTTGTTATCTACACATAAACCACTGGAGTTTTTTTGTAGTTTACCAGAGGGAAATATTTCTATTTCTATTACCAACGTTGAACTTTTTCTCTCTTATAAATCTTTTGATTTTAACCTGTAGGCTGTATTTTGATAGTGCACATAACATTTCATATAAGGAATGATGAATTAATACAAAAAATAAAAGTTACTGGATGAGTTGAAATAGTTGAAAGCTTATTTTGATTATATTATATTTAAATGTTGTTTGAATTGTTTGACGTTGCAGCAAAGACAGGACTAGAGTGTGATGACAAAATGATTGATTAATTGGAAGTTTCAGTTCCATGGTGATCTTAAGAATTCATAAATTTAACGGAAATAACATACAGTCACATCTCCATTCTTGACTATTTGTTCAGATTATAGACCTAATCATCTAATGCTCAGCCTGGTATCATCTTCACTATAGAAGGTACTGGCTCAGTTACAACCCTTTTAATATATCTTTATGCTAGAGGAGGTTGTGCACGGTGCACTTTTGTTTTCATCACCCTCGTGAGACTACCATCTGGGTGAACATGAGGTCATCAATTGGCTCTGACACAATGAATTATGAATCATCACCGATGTAATCAACCACTTGATGGGTATGTTGACTGCTCGCAAATCAGTGTTTTCATACTGATTGATAAGGATTGCTTGTCTCCCACATGTGTCTATTGTCTGGATTGACTTTGTTTTTTGTTGCGGTCGATTGGCCCCGATGTAATTTTGTTAAATTTTGAGGAGTCTGTTGTGGTGTTAAGGTCATCGGATGAGATTGAAGAGCCGTTAGAAGACCAGTTTGGATTACTGTATGCTAGAATGTTGTGTGAGAGTCTTCAGATAATAGAAACAAAAAATCTGTATATAAGGTATTCGGATCCAGAATCAAGAATTTCTGGATTATGGAGTACAGATATATAAGAAAAATTCTGTTCACAGCTGATGTGTTTGGTTTATGAAGACTTCTGGATAAGGGAGATGTGACTGTACATGATTGTGATCTAGCATTGCCACAAAAACATTTGGGTGTGCAAAATTTGCATGTTTAAGTCTGAGTAATAAAACACAAAACTTATCAAATCAAACTATACTATTGCAAGCTAAATCAACTAAAGACTACAGACAAGAAATATTCTAAAGGCTGCTATCATCATAGTAACATGATTCAGAAAGTCGAGAAAAGTACCTGCAAACTCATATTGCCACGTCTTAACCTTGCTCTCTAACACAGTAGACTAAACAAAACACAAGCTCTGGATGTGAAATTCATGCGCTTGATAGTCGATTATTTGGCAGCTATTCTTCTCTATATTTTCTCTTGATCAGTCTGCCTCACCCCTTCTATGGCAGCATCACAAAAGGATCATAGATCTTTTGCTTGATCTTGTTTCTGTTCTCTACATTCATTAATAGGCTTTTTGATTAAAAATTGTTACCACAATAATGCCAATGGAGACAATGGAAATTGAGGACTGAATAGCCAATAGCCCATAACTTCCAAGGGTCTTACTTGAGGGCATTGATGCTGATTGATTTTGCAATATTTGGCTTTCTTATGTTCATTTCAATTCGTGTTAGTGTAAGAACTAGGTGATCAATCCTGTCTAGTTTCAGAACACATCATATCATGAAATAAATGTTTGGAAAACTAGCCCAGCATGGTTATATTATATCACTATATCAGCAGCCAAACGTAAGTTGTAAGATATTATAACTTTAAAAGCATTGGACAAAGATTCAAATTTCATCTCACTCATAGCCATGCTATTCACCAGGAGACAAACACAAAATTCATATGAAATCAGAAGTCATCAACAATCAAGACCTTTTGGGTTAGTGTAGTTATAATCATAATTATTGAAATATATTGTAATTGTAATGTCATTGCTGACAACATGCATCAGTGAATATAAAATATCAATACAGTAGAACATGAATATAGCGGCACCCGCTACCCCTTTTTATAAAAAACTATGTGTATGTAAACTCTATTACCTGTGCTTGCATACAAAGGGGCAAGGAAAGGCCCGAACTCGGATACAGTGGGAGAGATCGAGCGAGCTCTAGGTCTAGGTCTAGGTGCTGGTACTAGGGGGAAGGGGCTCCAAACAGGCAGTCACCGGTGCGGCGTTGTGATTGGCCAGTCCAGTGACGAGTGAGATAGGGCAGACGGCTGAGAGATACGTCATACATGTACGTAGGCTACCCGCGTCACTCCAAAAGTGATGTGCCATAGGCCTAGCCCAGAAAAAGAAAAGAGAGCGTGTAGTGTGTGATTCCGGTTCCTGATTCCTTACGACCATTGATAAGAACACATCCACTTCACAAGTTCTACAGTGCTGGTATGATGCACATATATCTTTAATAATAAATAGGCCTAGACTGCACAAGCAACAAAACCAAGGAAAAAATGGCTTCCATTAAAGAGAAAAGAAAATGCTTTTCACTCGAGTTAAAGGCCTAGACCTTACACACAAATAAGTTGTGCACATGTGTACACACAACTCTTTCATTCAAGTGTTTTTTTTCCCACCTCGTAGTGTATTATTTTCTTGGTAATTACCATTTGCATGCCTACAGCGGGAACTCAAAGTCCCGCTATAGCTGTGTTCTGCTGTATAAGTAAATATTGTAGCCTTATCTTTATCATCATAGATTTTGCAGTTTCAAGTACAGGAAATGGGAAGAGGCGACTGAAGCAGAATTTTTCACTTAACTCTTTAAAGCACACCCTATTTAGCAAATTTTGCTCAAGCTACAATTATCTGCCTGTCTAGAATTGATGCAGAGTGAGTTGCCCGGGCTTCCAAGGTAAAATCAATCAACGCAGTGAGCATTGCTTGAACTACGATTGGTTAGATTTTCAATGGTCTTCTTAAGATTGGTCAAATCGTACTTTGTATAATTTTATCCCACTGGTTGGCATCTATGCAATGTAACATTACATTTACAATACTCCATACATAAAGTAAATTGAAGTTGTACAAATCTCATTATAAAATGGATTACAGTAGGAACCTGTTAAACAAAAACAGCTAATCAGAAAAAATGGTTAAACGGAAAAGGAATTAAAACTTTTGATTTTTCTCGATATATTATTGTTATTTAACTGAAATCTATTTAAACCAAAGTAAAAGCAACACACAGCGCCACATTCCGACAGAAAAATGTTATGTCTTGGATGAAACCACACGAAGCCTTGACCTGGGGTCAGCATCAGTCATCCGCACCCATAGGATATCGGATTGCATTGTGATTGTCGAAGTTTAATGGAAAAATTACCCCAATTTACCTTTTACTTTTTATATCTCTCGCACATTAGTGACTATTTTAACCAAACTTTTTGCATCCACATAATCACCATCAAATCTTTTATTTTGTGAAAGTTATATCTTTCTATCTTTTGCAGTTTCGGAAATACATGTATTCTTATTTCAAATGTTGGTGAAGATTTTGAATTTTATCTAATTGTTTGTCAATGAATATCAAATAACATAAAAACTGCAAATCCAACTGTCACCTTTCGTAATTCCTCTTGTAGCTCTACTTTTCCTTCTTGTTATGTGTAAATATCATACTCCATTCAGCAGTAGTTTTCGAGAAATATCTATTTTTAATTTTTCTCAATCGTTATATAAAGTAATAAAGTCCAGGCTCATACCGTAGGATACCAAATAGCTCTGAATAATATCTTTATTAGTTGCTCATTGAAGATAGATTATTTTTCTCCATTTTTACAACATATTCTTTAATAATCTCATTTCAAGGTTCTTCATAAAGCTAAAGTCTTGCCATATTATGTAAACAATACATATCAAAACATATGGATTCAATTACCCACAACCGCGCGCACAAACACACACTCAGGGAAATAATCATACATTGCTGTAGACTAACGTCCGTCTCTCTCTCTCTCTCTCATAGACACGTCTGATTACAAACTAAAATCTTATCACAATGACCCAGGAAAGTAAAGAAAAATCAATAATTATATTGTTTAAGTTATGATATGCTTATAGGTGGCATAATGCTACACTAACACTTAGTGAGGCTTATGGCACTGAGCATTAGGTGTTTTGTGCTTTATATTTTATCATGGGTCTTAGCCTTAGTCTTAGTCTTAGAAATTCTTTAGGCCTAGAGGCCTGTGCTGTCATGAACATTCTTAATTTCCCCCAGCAGTTCTTAATTTTGTAATCATGGCCAATTTTCTTGGAATTGTCTACAAACAAAGATAATGTGTGTAAATAATATTATTTATAATTTCCCGATTACCATTATTCTAATTTTGTTGATTTTAGGCTTTTAATGCGTTTCATATATTGTAGAGATTGACAAGAATCAAGAAGTAGCTGATGATGGCAAATAAAAAGTAGTTGTATTTGTTAGAATTGTTGCTTCCTTAAAAATTATGCTGTATTTTTCTAATAAGGGGGTGGGGGAGGGGGCGAAAACTCCGCGGAAAACATCTGAACTCCCAACATACACCTCTGCTAGAAATGCAATTCATCTCTAATAATAGTAATAACTTGTAAATAAACTGTAAATACAGTACGCCCTCTCTAATCTGAACTCTGTTCTCTGCAATTTGTTTGGATTACAAAATTTTCCGGATTAGAGAATATTAAGAAAGAATAAGAAAAAAAATCCGTTCCTAGATAATCGTTCGGATACGGAGGGATCCGGATTAGAGAAGACTGACTGTATGTTCTATTCAGGGATCATAATTTGTATAAGTGCTAGATTTTCTGCAGTTGATAATCATGGTAATGGTATATTTGGAAACAATAATAATTGCAAAGCCTACATTGCTGAATGGAGTATTATCTTTACCTGAGTATCCTTATGAATATTTTTACTTTTATTGTAGATAAGAGTTAAAATCTTCGAACCGGCAGTTTTGATGTCATTAATTTTTATTTCATTATTTAAACTCAAAATGTTCATTTTAGTCAACCCAAATTTAGACCTCTATTATAAAAGTGGTACGGCATATTCTCTATTATAAAATTGTTTAGAGTGAAGAGGAGGAGCATGGTAATCAAAAACGAACATACACGTACAGCAACACTAGAGTAATTAAGTTCTCCTGTAAAAACGAGCAACAAGTTGTCAATTTGGCTTTGCTCTCGGTCAACGTTCGCCGTAAACGCATTATCATCATGGGTCAGTGTGACCTCCTGACCTATGGCTCGCTCGTGGCTTAATCCAAGAGGGGGAAAATGTGATGCTGTGAACAATCCACTGAATTTTGGCTTAACAGGTTTCTACAGTATTTTGTCTGACATTTATTCTTTGCTATTTGAACCAATGGCCTTGAAAATAGAATAAAAAGCGTAAAAAATCAACATTCATGATTAAGGCCTCCTCATGCATTTGTACAGATCATCATAATTAAAAAAACAAATTCATTAATCATGAAAATTTCAACAGCAATGTAAATTTATGAATGAATTCTCCTATAGTTAAAATTTATAATATGATGAACCATTCCATTCATTCCGTTAAGATGCGTTAGGCACGAATGCCCACAATTGCAAATGTTACACGTTATCACTTATATACTGAATTTTTAAAAGATTTATGATGAGAGTTGTCAATGATACATGTATGTTTGGGGAGAATGTTCCATTCTGAGATTGTGCGAGGGAAAAAACTGTTTTTGTATATGTCTGTTCTTGCGTGTGGTATTGTTAATTTGCTGCTGTGATAACTCCTCATTGGGTAATTAGTTTGCTTGGGTGTGAAATAGGATGGCAGTGCGATGGCTGAGCTGTCTCCAATGATGATTTTGTGTAGTTGCATCAATCTGGGTTTTTTTCCTCTTCGTTTTTGAAAAGTCTTATATTGTAGTTTGTTAAGGCACTGGGGAACACATCTTGCATCTCTACAATTTGTGGCGAATTTTGCTGTCCTTTTTTGGATTTCCTCAAGTGGTTTTATTGGTGAGGGTCCCAAGCGCAGATGGCATACTCTACGAGAGGTCTAATCAATAATATCTACGCCTGTGCCTTCACACTTTGTGGACATTGGTTTTGTTTGATAAATCCAAGCGATCTATTTGCTTTTGTTACAATGTGACGTATGTGTTTATCCCAGTTCAAGTCTCTTTGTATATAGACACCTCCTTCTTCTTGAAAAACTGCTGTGTCATATATTAAAGATATGTTTTCATTCTCATTTGAAACATTTTGCTAATAACATAAAGATAGATGCATCAAGATCTAGACCTAAATAAGAACAGACTTGTTTGAAATTTAAAAGACCTTTCACATAAGATCTTTTTAATAAATGTCCAGTAAATATAACATTTACATGGACAGTCTATCAATTTCAACAATTTTCATCATTTATCTATAATAAAGGACTGATATTTGTCAGCTCAATTTCAAGATATTGGTCATTATAATAAGCACTGAACACTTCAGGTGACTAAGCATTTTAATGTTCTACAATATGCATTCCACATCTCTGGTCATATTTTATTAAATTCAACCTAGGTAGCATATTCTCAGAAGATGGAAAACTAGACATAAAAATAGAAATTGGAAGACTGGGTGAATGATTAACAAACTACCTGAAATTTGATATTCCTCAAAAAGAAAAGAAAAATAATGGAGAATGGATGAATTCTATGAGACCAGGAGAGGGATACTTCATATCCACTAGGCACATATTTCATCTTTATTTTTGTGGTGATACTGGTGTTTTTACCTATTTGCTATATCACTGCTATCAGCTAATTACAAATAAGCTTTGGTTTCAGAATTGAACATTTTGTGAGTAAACTTAGCATAATTTGTAACTGTCAATTTCTTAACACTTCATTAGCAATATTAGCATAATCATTAAAAATTAGTTTTGTACTAAAAGTTCATACATCTTGCTAGATTTTTGACCAAACAAAATCTTGTCAACTAGATTTATGAACTTATAATAAAGACAAGTCGTCGGTGTTGAGTATGAAGTGGTAGAGGTTATGGTAATTATGTTCCAAAGTATGAAATTTAAAACATAATATTACACAGAATTCAACAATTCATTAATATAACAAAAGTATAGAGTATATCTCCAAGTAAAACAACTTGCTTTAAAAAATACATTAACATAAGGGTATGTTCACATCCTTTTCTATCAGGAGTCTTTAAGAGATGGGGCCTGGTATTCCTGTAAATCTTCATAGTGGCGTTTTGTTGACATCAAAGTCACATACAAACAATCCATTATGTTGCCTGAAGTGTCTGGTTTGATAGTCAGTTCAACATTGTATGCATTGGCCTGGGAGAATAGACAGATTCCTTTTTTCAAAAATGATCTAAAGATTCAACTGTATTTAAGCCATTTATTTAAATAAGAGAGAGAAAAAAGCTCCCTTTATCTTTTCCAGCCTTTGAAGTTTGACTAAGGATAATGTAATTTATTTCCGTATTCTTTCTTTCTTATAATTATAATTGTACATCTTAATAAATTAATAAATTAAT